>PVJX010004143.1:0-98444 GCA_004027295.1 Dolichotis patagonum | reverse complement strand
TCTCTTCTTCTTCCCCTGCCTCCTCTGCCTCCCTCACTCTCCTTCTTCCCTGCCCTCATTCTCTGGTGCTCAGAACCAGAGAGAGTCATGAAGGTCCTTGTCCAATTGGCAGGTGACCAGAACCCCAGCCCCACTGGGTGTGGCCCATCTCTAAATGTGCATATCATTAGGGTTCCTAGAGTTTTCACTGCGGTTTCCTCTCATCACATCTAGTTCTCCTTTCAAGGCCATACAGAAAAGTGAATTTCCCTCTGCACATTTTCAAACAACTATCACTGCCCCCCCTGGCGTTTTCTCTGGGATTCACAGGCTAGACCTTTAGCCATTTCCCAGATGCGTCTGTATGTAGAATTTGGAAGACCAAGTGTGAATCTTTCCATGTCTGCTATCCATCTGTGAGATCTCAAGCAAGTTCATCAGTGTGTTTAAGCCCTGCTCATCATCTAGATGATAAGAACATCATACAGCCAGGTTGTTATGGGGCATTCAGTACAGTGTGACCCTGACCATTAAGGAGGGGAAAGAGCATGACGGCTTGACTGGGAGGGAGGAATTTGCTGAGGGTGGAGGGGAATGGGAGTGATAGGGTACTCAGGGAGGACCTAAGATGCCTGGGAAGAGATTCGACTGAATAAGAAATAGAAAGCCATGGCTGTTTCCTCACTGAGGAGATCTGAATATCCCAAAAAAGATTAGTCAGAAGTGGAAGGTAGGATGGTTTGAGATGGGCAGGAATCTAGGAGACCAGCTTAGAGACTCGGCAGTCACTTGGGCACAGTGAACGGTAAGGAAGGGGTAAGAAGGCTGTCATCTACATTCACAGGGGTGGCGGAGGGTTTCAGAGGGTTTCTCTCCCCACCTGCTGAACACTTGCTTTCCCTCTTTCTCTTGTGCAGCAGTCAGTGTCCTCTAAACACAAAATCACTGGTTTCGACTTCATTCCTCTTTTCCCGCACCTGAGTTTACCCAAGATGGACCAGACATTGGCACTCTATCAACAGATCATCATCAGCCTGTCTTCCCGACAAACAGTGCAAATATCTAACGACCTGGATAATCTCCAGAATCTTGTCCGAATGCTGGCCTCCTCTAAGGGCTGCCCTCTGCCACACACCAGGGGCCCAGAGATCCTGCAGAACCTGTATGGTACCCTCAAAGACTCACTGTACTCCACAGAGGTGGTGATCCTCAGAAAGCTGCAGCAATTTCTGCAGGAAATGCTGCTGCAGCTGGAACTCGGCATCATGTGCTGAGGCCTTGCGGTGGCTCTGTGGAAGGAAGAATCCTTGTCTCCCAGGTGCCTCTGGGAGAAGAGATCCTTGGGCAGACATCCCTTATCCAGAACCTCATCCATTTCGCTCTTCTAAGCCACCTTTCCTAAGGCATAAGACCACACTGCTTGATACCAAAGATATATACACATGATTCTGTGCTCACCAGAAGGGGGGCTGATCCAATAAAGTATATTGTACTGGCGATTTTCACCAAATTCTTTAGCCACCAGTAAGAGTCACCTGTCCTCCTTTGGTTCCATCTTCTTTCTATGTATGCTTCAGTGTAATCAAGGATGATTTCAGGAATTGGGCAGACTGAGCCCTTGTTCTAAGCTTCCACCTGAAAGTTCTGGGGAGCACCATGAAGGTTGCACTCACATTCAGCTAGAAACTCCCAACCAACATAAATTGGAAGCACTTGTTTATATATTATGCATTTTACCTTTAATGGATTTGAAGCAAAGTACTGTATCAACTTTTCCAGGCATTGGGGTCAACCAGGACTGGGGATGCCCCTGAGATGTTGGTTCTAATCCTGTTGATGAGTCTGGCTAAGGCAACCCCACTTTGAGTGACTGGAGGATTGCTATTGTCTGAGCAAGAGCCAGTTGAGGTAGCTCTTAAATTATTTCTCTGTAGACTAGTTTTGTTTTACTGTGACTAACTTTACAGCACAGTTTTCACAATGGTACTGCCCTGAGGGAATACCCAAGGCTAGGTTATTTTAAAAAGAAGGTGAGCTGGGGACATTGGTGATATAGCCCAGTGGCATAGCACCTGCCTGGCAAATGTGAGGTCATTAGTTCAATCCCTAGTACCAAAAAAAAAAATGGTGAATTTCATCAAGAATAAAATGTACCTGTGTGTGCAGCAGTTGGGGGGTATGTTAGTGGGAAAGAAGAGGATCTGGAATATATTTTCTGAGTAACATTTGTGTGGTAGGCTTTTTGGAAGAGGTGAAGTCTTTTCCTTATCTTCTGCAATCACTAGGGTGCTTTCCATGAAGAGAATGGAGATGTTTCTCCCAGGGGGTTGTGAGGTTTGCATAGTGACCACAGAGAGAAGGCCCAAGGTCTTTTGGTGGTGTGGTGCTGGCTCAGGAAGTGAGGATCCCACACTACAGACAATGATTCCCAGGACATGGTCCTTGGTGTGGCTCTGCAAGTGGCTCAGAGTTGATCCCACACTTGGGGTTTCTAACATGCCATGTCCCTATTTTGGATTTGCATGCAAATTGCTTTTCTCATCTGATTGGCTCATCTTTAAAAAGACCATATTTCCCGCCCATTCTGTGGCTAGTTTTCACTCTCCAGTGGGAGAGTGAAATCCTTTAGCAGATGGTCCTGAGCCCTGGGCCTGCTGGGTGAGTGTCAGGGACCTGGGCCAAGCTGCCGGTTTGCCTTTCTGGCTGGAGGTCATGCTCAGAAGACAGAATAAGGAGGGTTGAGTTTTTCCACCATCCTGCATCTGTGATGTCACCATCACACTGGTGGGAGATTTGTCCAGGGAAACTTGAATCAATACAATAATACACTTTAAGACTGAGCTCTTGCTTTCTGCTCAGCCCTGACTGGTGCTGTGGGCTAGAGAAGCTCACCAAATACACATGGGAAGCGGAGACTTGCATCCCCATGGTAAAGCCCCACTCACCAATGTGCCATGGCAGACACAGCACCATGATGGTGCCAGGTAGCTGAAAGCACAGAGCTATCTCCAGTAGGTGAAAAATGGCATGAGCTGAGAGAGGTGGTGCCCAGGGGCCACAGGTGACACTGCTTGCACTCTGCAGTATTTGTATACTCTTCAGGGCACACCCTATTGTGATGGGATTACTAAAGCCTAAAACATAAGGAAATATAGGCTGAACACAGCTTGGAATCTGAAAGTATTTCTGTGTGTTTATATATTACACACATAGACTCAAAGTAATTCTATGCAATATTTTTAATAATTTTGTGCATGAAACAGTTTTTCATAGTGTGAACTTTTCCAATAGTGGTATCATATCATTACTCAAGAGGTTTGGATTTTGGAGCATTTCAGATTTCAGTTTTCCAATAGGGGATGCTTAGCTTGTACCTGAGACTGTAACAGCCAACAGGTGGAAGGACCAGGCCCAGGTCCTCTGACCCTCAGAGTGAGGGAGTGTTCTCTGAATAGCGACTGGAGCAAGTGAGACCATGAAGAGATGGAATTTGAAGAAGGTGAGGGATGTGAATTGTCTGCAGGGAGAAGGATGGTTTTGCTGGAAGCTTGGCATGTGGAGGAAACAGAGGTAAAAATGTGAGTACCAAGTAACAGCAAAAGGCAGAGGACAAAGAGATGGCAGGGAAAGAGACATGTCAAAGGGACCTTGAAGGATGCAAAAGTTGAGATATTAAAGGTCATGCATCCTGAGTTCTGGAGAAGAGGCCACAGTCAGACCTGCTCTGGGAAGCATGGCTCATTCTCAGAGTGACACTTTCCAATTGCAATTGCTTATTTTGTTTTGTTTTTTAATGTTCATTTAAAAGAAAAAATTTAAATAAAGCTACTTTGTCCCCTGGTCTTTGTTTACTTCTGCTTGTTGTGGAGGGGCTTCTGGGGAGCTGTTTGTGTGTGACAGGGCAAGGCCTGGCTGGTGTGCAGGCGTAGCTGGGGTCAGCGAGCTCAGCGATCGCCAGCCACCAGCTATTCAGGCAATAGGATTACCCCACATCCCAGAGCTGGCAAAGGAGCGCCTCCTGAACCAAAGGCAGCACAATTCTGCAAACAAGCCTTGAGAAGCACATTATTTAAAACATAAAAATCCAAGGAAACAATAAAAAAGAAAGAGAGAGAAGCACAATAGACAGACCTAGCCTGGTGCACACAGTAGAAAAGAGGCACTTTGCTAGTGGCAGATGCAGAGTTCTTGTCCCTACAGTTTACATGAGGCTAAATCTGCTCATCCTAAGTCCCCGGGGGTCTTGAGGACCTTGGGGAAAGCTCATCAAAGACAGTCATTCCCATGAGGATTGTAAAGACCACTCTAGCTGCCAAAAAAGTTGCTGGGATCTCTGGGGATTAAATCTGAGAATGAACCAGCATAGTACATAGATTTAAGTGAACCATCCTTTCCTTTCCATTATAAATAGCAACAGGTTTTAAATGTCATTGGTCCTGGTTAGGAGCACATGAAAGCCAGCTTTCCTTCCTAAGAGACAGTAGCTGCCAGATCCTTTCCTACTGTCCTAGCTCAGGCTGCTGTAACAAATTGCCATGGCCTGGGTGGCATAAACAGCAGTCATTTATTTCTCCCAGTTTTGGTGGCTAGAAGTCCAAGATCAGCACCTCAGCATAGCTGGGTTCTGCTAAGTCCCCTCCTCTGAAGGGCAGGCTGCAATCTTCTTCCTTTTTCTTTCTTCTTTCTTTCTTTCTTTCTTTCTTTCTTTCTTTCTTTCTTTCTCTTTCTTTCTTTCTTTCTTTCTTTCTTTCTTTCTTTCTTCTCTCTCTCTCTCTCTCTCTTTCTTTTTTGTATCAAGAATCAAACTCAGGATTCTGCCTTGCATTTGCCAGGCAGGTGCTTTTGACACTGAGCTATATCCCCAGCCTGAAGTCTTCTTATATTGTCTCACAACAGGAAGAGAATGAGAGAGTTTGGGGGGATTCCCTTCATAAAGATGCTAATCACATTCAACAGGCTCCACCCACATGATCTAATCACTCTCAAACACCCCCACCTCCTAATAGCATCACTTTGGGGTTAGGATACCAACACATAAGTTTGTGGGCAACACAAATATTCAGTCCATTGCACCTGTGTACCAGCCTGGAGGAGAAGGAAGGGAACCCCAAGCTCCTAAATGAGAGGAGACCATAGAAAAGAGCTGTCAGATAGGGCTGTGGCACCCTCAGTGAGTCACTTGGCAGTTCAAGGTAGTGGCTGCCTCTGTGCCAGAGAAGACTCCTTTAGCTTTGAGTGACATGTATCTAAACAAAGAAACCTAGATAAAAAAGAATGCATCAGCCCACAGTGATAAGAATTCTAGGTCCTGGCCCATCTAAAAAAAAATAGAAAGCATACCCACCAGAGCATCTCATTCTCTCAAAAGACACATGACATTTATGGCTTTTCTTGGGAAGACCTTAAGCCCCACTTCTCCCTTCTGGGAGTCCCTACTACAGTGCACCCACCCCTTTGCCCTGGACTAGCCCAGGGGGCAACCGGACTCATCCACTTGTAGAACTCAAAGGCCACGTCCTAAGCCAGTGCCACAGGCAGAACCCCTGGGCCTCTGTCCTCATCCAGGCAGAGACTGTTCTTCAGCCCTGTGTATCCCCAGAGGTGACAGATCAGGATGGAAAGAGTAGGGACATCAGAGTTGTATGGTGTTGGGTAGAAAAGTTGAACTAAGTCTCCATCCTCAGGGGCTTAGGAAAGTTCAGTATCACACTCTACTCAAGAACCCTGTCTGCCTGAGGTGGGTGCCAGGGACTTGGGAATACATATCTGCCTTTGGTAGGTTATCTGGAGCAGATGGAGTCATCTCATTTCTAAGCAGTCATAAGCCAGAGAAGACCAGCTGGGAATGAAGTGGAAAGCCATCCACAGTAAAAGGGTCCTCAGGGCAGAGGCTTGGAGGTGTCTCATCCCCCATGGCAGTGAGTATGCAAGCTCTGCATAGAAAGCATTCTCTTCACATTCCCCTTCCAGGCCCTTTTCCTTCCCCAGACATACTCTTGGTCTTCCAAGGCAGCCGCTCACAGCTGTCAAACAGCTGGCAGAGTCTGGGGACAGCACCAGCCATGCTCAACTTCCAAAGGCGGGACTTTGCCTTTGCCAAATCTAGTGAGAAAAAAAAATCCAGGTCAACCCAGCAGACCTCTCAAGAGATCTCATCTCTGAAGCTTTCTGCACAACAGCAAGCAGCCAAGAAAAGTGCATCTCATTTTCAAAAGGAATTTAGAGCCATTTCTTCCAGGTTCTTAATGCTAGGATCTGCCTGGTGATGTCTGCTCCACACAGATCCATCTGGAATAAGTCCTGGTACATGGTCATTGTCAGCTCCAGGGTTGCTTGTCTTGGGAACTTATCCTTTCTGGGAATGGATGGTAAAACCAGGGATGCAAAGGAAGGGAACAAAGGCTTTGCCTCAGCCCCAGTTCCCTAGGTCCTATCAAAAAGTACTCAACACCTAGCCCTCAGTGTGTTACCTGCACAATGGGACAGGTCTTTAGAAGATTAGATGATAAAATAATCAGTATAAGAAAGTCCTCAATAAATCATGTTATTATTATTATTACCAAGTCAGGAAAGCAAAAGGAATGAGAATTGCTACACCAGTTGCTTGTGGTAAGTTTACTGCAGCTGTGATCCATGGTTCCTCTGCATAGAACTCCCCTCAGCATCGCTGCACTGCCCCTCCCAGGGGGCCTCCCAGCTTGCTCGCACAGCTGAAGTGGGGAGCAGAACTCAATGAGTGGGGCATGGGGTTCCGTGAATAAATGCCCAGTCTTCTGCCTTCCATGGGGTAATCATGGGATGCCATCTGAATGAGGTTGAGGCCCATGAGCCCACTCAGGAACCAGATGAATAAGGTACTTTCTACTGGCTTTTCCCCTTCTACAGCACTCTCTCCTTCGTCATCATTCCTAGTTCCCAGGGACATCTCCCAAATCAGTCTCCTACAATGGAGTCCTTGTGTCAAGCCGTGCTCTTAGAGAAACCCAAAGCAAGACGACTGCCAAGAAGGTGGATGCTGACAGAACTGTGAGACAAAGTGCTGGGAAGGGGCAGGGACATGCACCAAAGCTTCAGCATGAGATTCCTGAACCCTCTCAAGGGAGGAAGCCTAAGAGAAGAAAGTAGGGAAGGTCCTCAGGAAGGAGGAAATTCACTTCTGAGAGGTGCCCTTGACATGGAAAGAACAAGGATGGAAAGAGGCATCTAAAGAGATGGAAGAGGTAAGATGTTCATAAAAGAGGGGAATGAAGGGAACAAAAGAGGAAGGTACTACAGAAAATTAAATACCTCCTCATGACAAACGATGGTGACAGTGCCTGGCACAGCCAGGCCCTCTATCCTGGCTTATGGCCTAAAGCATGGAGACTTTTGTATAAGAAGAGTATTTAGCAAATTCTGCACAAAGCCTGAGAATGGTCCAGAGGATCAACTTATTTGAATTCAGTTCACTCCTCATTTCCTCAGCAAACCTCTTCATTTCAAGTTCACTGATATAGGTCCTTAAAAGACAACTTGGAGACAGTGAGAGAAATCTAAATGCAGATTCAATTTTAGATGATGATAAGGAATTACGGTTAATTTTATTAGGTGTGATATACAGGATGGTGAATTTTTTTTTACTGTTTTATTATTCATCAATGATCCAAACTGAAATAATTACAGTGAAATGGCATGATATCTGGGGTTTACCTTTAAATACTTCAGAAAAAAATATATATGAAACTAGATAAGCAAGATCAACAAAATGTTGATCCTACCATAGTAAGATCCATACACTCTACTTTGAGTAAAATATCTAGATGAACATTTTGGGGAAAGGTTCAAGTCAGTGCAGCCCCCCCACTGCCTGAGCATCCTGTATTCCTCAGAAGGAAGGAAGGAAGGAAGGAAGGAAGAGGGAGGGAAATATGATGTGGAGCTGAGTTGTATTTAACTTCACATTTGATTTCCTGGCCTGGCAGATGTCCCAGGGCCTTGGGGGGGATGGCAGACTATCAGTGTGGGTGTGAAACAGTGAACCAAAACAGAGATTTAGCAAATTAAACAAGAAGAATGTGATAAAAGCCAGCTGTAAAATGCTGGAGAGGCAAGGCCTGAAGCTCTTAGGAAAAAGCTAAAAGAATGGTTATCAGGGCCTCAAGAAAGTTTTGCCCCATTCCTGTCAAGCCTTTGGTGCCTCAAGAAAGAACTCCTCACCCCAAGGGGAATAGTCATGTCCCCATTTTGCAGCCATCCTCCATATTAAATTTCCTACATAGGGAGTGTATTAGTCTGCTTTCTAGCGGCTGGACACAATATTTAACACCCCCAACTCAAAGGAGGAAAGTTTTAACTGGATCATGGTTTTAGGGAATTCAGTCCATGGTCAGTTGACTCCAAAGCAAAAATATCATGGCAGAAGGGCATGGTCAGGCAAAGTTGCTCAGTTCTTGGCAGCCAGGGAGCACAGCAGGGAACAGTGCGAGAGAAGAAGGGGCCAGTAACACACCTCCACGACCTACCTAGACACACCCAGAATTGTGCTCCACAAGCTCCTGAATAGATCTCAAGTCCAACCCAGTTGACGTACCACTCTAACTACCACAGGGAACAAGCCCTCAGAGCATTGGTGAGGGAAAAGGTTTTCTATATCCTTTCCCACTTAGCTTATTGAAGAACAAGTTACCTTCAAAATCTTACACCCCTAGGTTTGGCTGAAACCAGTGATATATGGAAATGAAACTCCTGACCAGTATGTCCAGTATGAGTTCATGTTCTCTAAAATCGAAGAATGAATTTTAGGAACAATGGAGATTAAGAGCAGAACACATTTATTGACAGAAAGAAAGCTTCTCTCTGAGAGAGAAACATAAGGGGTCCAAAGTGGGTTGCCAAAACTCTGTCTTTTTTAGGTACATTTACAGAGCAAAACCACAAGGTGAGATGGGTCCAAGGTGGAGAAAAATGCGAACTCCCAAAGGTGGGCATAAGGTGGGACAGAAACATAGTTAACCACTAAGATTAATTGCTCAGGTAAAATGTATTAAATTGGGGGAAAATGAGGAAGCAATTGATGTAGAAAGCTGGCATTCTTAAGGAGAAGTGACTCTTCCCCTAGAGGGTTAGGATAGTGACCTCTGGCTTTCTCAGGGTGATAGAGACCTATTTAGAATATCAGTCCTTAGGATATAGGTGCATTTGTTTGGTGTTTTGGCTAGAGGCCTGGCCCACAGCAGGAGGTGTCTGTCTCTCCCACAGTTGCCATGTATCTGTGCTTCTGCACTGGCTCCTTCTAGGACCTAGCTCTGTCTGACAGCCTATGATATTTCTCATTAACTCAGCTGCCTGTAACACTAGGACAGGTCATCCCCAGTACTCTCCTTGCTTACTTCCACCTTCTCCCTGTGCCAGCACCCCCACTGTACGCCACCCTTGAGAGAATTCTGAACTCAGGAGATTCACAGAGTGCAGAGCAGCTCATGCAAGGGTTCTGCTCATAAGGCCCATGAGGCCTCTCGCTTTGGGGCTCCCCTCAGCCAGCAGCCACAAGGTCCCTTGACTTTGAAAGCTATTGAACCAAGGAGGAATCTCCCTGCCGTGAGCCCAGTGTGTCGTCTCAGGCAAACTTCCCCAGGACGTATCACAGGTCATAAAACTGCCCCTGAGGTCATGATGACTATTTCACCTCACTCATACACACCACTTTTGGACATAATTCCTGAAAAAACACCAACCCTCACAGCTTCTCCTTTTCAGGTATAAAATGTGTGGAATTCCTCTGAGAGAGAACTAAGAGGTGCAGCATGAGTTTACAGGAAGTGGAACCTTCCTCACCTACAGGCCTAGGACAGTCACAGGAAGAAAGGCCCCACCTTCCTCCCTTTTGTGAATTTAGACTTTGTGTGACCCAAAATCTAGCACAGACCCACACAGCCCAGTGATTATCTGGGGATCACAGAAACACACACAGGGTCACAGGAACCCCTCTCCACACATAAGAAAGAGAAGTATGATCCTTCCCACCCTTGGGGGAGCACAGTAAGGAGCTTGTTTTGTTCTTATTTATTAGGTAGTGGAATAGGGTCTTAGCGTTTATCTTAGTCCCTTCCCTCATCACAGAGATGCAATACCTGACACCATAACTTAAAGATGGAGAGTCTTAACGGATCACAGTTTCAGAAATCTCAGTCCTGGTGGGGTTAGTCGTCTCCCGGAAGCAGTGGCACAGTGGATGGGCCCGGACAGAGGAAAGTTGCTCACATCATGGCAGTCAGGGGGCAGAGAGAGAGAAAGGAGGAGCCAGACAGGGAGACATACCCGTCCAGAAGGTGCCCATGAGGACCTAGCTCTTCTGACCAGGCCCTACATTCTAATAGCAAGTCAGCTGCACTGCCCCCATAATTCAGTCATCTTGAGCAGGCCCATGGGTACGTGAGGCCTTTGAGGTACAGTCTCCATCCAAGATGTAACAGAGGTCTCACAAGACTAACTCAAAATCTCATGTCTGAAGATGTGAACCCAAGTCCTCTGACTTGCTGTGCTCAGGTAAGACAGACACATCTCTGATCTTTACCCACATCACCCATACCCATACACACCCTTCAGATTTCCAGAGGCACAGCCATTAGGAAAAGCACATGTTGGCCATATCATTGTCCTGATGTTGAGGTCTGGGAACACACACACACACACACACACACACACACACACACATACACACACACACAGTGGTGTGTACAGTTTCCTCCAGGGTTCATCTCTAGGTCTGCTTGCCTCCCTTCCCCATTAACATTGCCCCAAGTTATCTTCTCCTGGGACAAACTTCCCTTTAAATCACATTCATCACTTCCCACCTCCCCTGATTTCCTCTCTCAGGTCTTTATATTTTCCTTGTACATTTGTTTACTGATATTTACCTCCCCCAACCCCACAAGCATGTAGGTTCCCAACAGGAAAGGAATGTCTTTTGGGTCTCATTTGTTTCTCTCTAGATCCCCAGCATCTAGGTCAGATTCCAACACATAGTAGGTATAAGACAAATACTGGTTGGCTAGTGGGTATCTGAGTTTAAGAGCTGAACTCCCATGTACCTTTTGCATTTAAGCTGTTGAGTTTAAGAGCAAAAGAAAAAGTGCACAAGCAGGTAGAATTTTTGGCAGTCTGTCCACTTAGGTGATCCCAAGGAAGATATAGCTGCCACAGTCTGGTCTTGTGGACAGGATTGGGGAAAATTTAGCTAAAGGGAAACTTTAGCTGCTTTCACAATCAGAGATGCCTTGCTGTGGAAGGCTGTGGTTGAACCACCGTCAAGACAGCTCCCGGGCATGCGTCACACTGTCTGGGACCCCACTCCATTCCATCTCCCTCAGGTAATCTTCTCTGACATGGATTGACCATGTGACAGGTTTGCTTAGTGGGACAACCGTGAACAGTACACAAGTAGAGGTCAGGAAAGTGCTTCCACACCAATGTTTGTCCTCTCTGGCTTCTGGGAAGCCTGCAGCTATATGTGAGCAAGCCCAGGCTAGCCTCTAAGAGGATGAGTGGCCATGTGCAGAGAGGCCCAGCCATCCTCCCAGTGTCAATTGTGGTTTTTATTTTTATTTGTCTGAAGTCCTTATTTTCCAATAAAAATAAAAGTCCTTATTTTCCAATGCTCTGACATCTTGGGCCCTCTTTGACACCAGAGCAACTGTTCCTGTCCGTGTTCACTAATTTTATCTAAAAGGGAACATACCTTTCAAATGCAAACCAACAAATCCATAGTTCACATCCCCAAGCACTTGCTCTAAGCCACTATTCCCTTATCCTAATCACCTGAAAGCCAGGTTCCAGCCAACTAGTTCCAATTCCTATGCACCAGAACTGCTGAAATTATTCTAACAAGCCAATTCTAAAATTTATTAACCTGACTTGCCCCTCTTGTCTTTTTGATGTCATTGACTATGTCAATGGGAAATGCACCATCTCTCAGTTCTGCTTCCTTCAATGTTAGTTTCATTTTTAGTTGATCATAAAGGTGACTTCCAAAATCTCCAGCTTGGAAATTCTATAGTAAAGAAAACTTCTCTTTCCTAGTAATACTACCGAAGGTGTCAGAGCTGAGTTTCATAGGCCTGCCTTGGATCACACACATATTGTTGATCTAATCACTCTGGCCAGGAGAACTGGTCAGGTTGGTGAGATTTGAGTCATGAGAATAGGAATAGGGTAATTTTCCAGAGAAAAAGAGGATTCTTTTTGAAAGGTTCTTGCCCTAGTATAAATTACTGTACAGTTATAGTGGTAGTCTAACATTGTGGAAGCCCAAGCAAAAATGCTTACCACTTCCTGCTTCTTCTTCAACCCTAATTGCAACTCCCCTTCCTGTTTGCAGGCATAGAGAATTCCAATCAGTTCCTCACACGTCATCAATATTCGTTCCATGCGCCACTTCCGATCAGAGGTCGCATAACCCTCTGTCTCTCTGTATCTGGTCGAAGGAGACAGCCCAACGGCCATGGGCTGTGTGCTTTCCATGTCCTCAACTCAATAAACCTGTTCATCTTGTACTATTTGCTTCTCTATTGCACCACAATACTTAACACTTTCACCAACACAAGAGAAGAATGGTCCTAGTCTAGATTTCTTCCAGACATCAGGAAGAGAAGGGATTCATGTTGACACTTTATTTTCCTACTGACCAATGACTGGCTTTAAACTTCAACCACAGAGCATCAAATAATAAAATAATGTTTGACTGTGGGCTTAGAAAAGGGTGGAGTGATTGTCTTTGTCTCTGACAACTGTTGTGATGAGAATGAAGAATGCTTTTGTTATCAGTTACACTGGAGTGAGCCCTGATAGTAAATAATTTAAATTGTCATTGTTCTCATTGGAGTGATTTTATTGGTCTTTCTGCTTTGTCTGGGGTCACTTTTTCCCACTGAATGAATTGGACTTTTTTGGTCTCTCATAATGGAGCTCATGCTGCTGGCACTTTATGTTGTAAGGGATAGCTATTGTGGTCTCTTTACAACACAGATAATTGTAATGATACCTTGCAATGGAACAGCACTTTGCCACCTATAAAGGACTTTCACACACATGATTGTATTTGATCTTCACAATAACAAGGGTGGTAGGAAAGCAAATAGTACTTAACTTCTATAGGCATGGAAATAGACTCAGAGAAGTTATGCAGTGGCTAAAGGTCACAGAGCTCTGTTATCTTGGGCAGCAGAAAAATATTGGCTAGGAATAGGCAGGCATTTATTCAAGGCTTTATTTATTTAACAAGATTAGGCTTTACTGTCTCAGAGAGACAAAAACACAAACACTGGGCCACCAGTAGCCAAGACTGGAGCCCACCAACATCAGCACTTGGCTTTAGCCACAAGCAGCTCCAAGAGCTGCAGCCCCCTCCTGGCTAGCTGATACGCAGTTCCAGGATTGGGACGCACACCCAGGAACCTGCACCTACTGATCAGCTCTGCTTGGGACTCCTCCACCCCTCCCCAGCTCCTCTCCCCAAAGGATAAGGGAGAAGCTCTGTCACTGGAAGGGGGGCAAGTTCGTTGAGGTCTGGAGGATCCAGAGATCTCCAGTCCTGAGTGAAAACCCCAGGCTGACATGGAGAGCTTCCCCCACAGGGACACTCCTGTCCCACCCACTCCTTACCTTTGCCCTCTGTGTCCAGCACCCACATTGCTTGATTAGGAGACAGCTGGAAGGTATCACTGGTTTACTCATAAAGTCTACTCAGTCCCAAGGTAAAGGACAGAGGTGTGATTACCAGAAAAGACCTTATCTCTAATGTCCCTCCCATCCCAGAGGGTGGAAAAGCCTCTGGAAATCTGGTTACTCACCCCCATCCCCTTTCCTCACAAAGACCCAAGAAACCTCCAAGAAGTCATCTTTCATCCCGATTCTCTGCAGGTCACAAGGTTAGTGGCACCCCTATAACATGGACATGGCCCTTGCCCTTCCAGCCCCATCTCTAGGGCTCTTTTCCTAGGTTCAGCAGGATGGACTGGCCAGCGGAGAAGTGGTCCAGCCCCAGGGCACTCTGGAAAACCTACTCTCCATTAACCCCAGACCCCACACTGGCATCTTAGCAGGTCAGAACACCTTCCCCGCATTGCCAAGAAGGGAGTAGGACAGGGCTCACTGCCCCCTGCCACTCCAGCCTGGGGAAGGCCTCTCTGGACCACCTGATTACACACTGATGAGAAGTTTCTATTCTGGAGAGTCTCTCCAGGCAGCAGAGAAAAATAGGAGATGCCTAGAAACTCATCCAGCTGATAGGATTTGCTTTTCCCCTCACAGGAGAAAAACTCAATCATACCTTCTCCCAGTTGGGATAATTGCAAATACCCCCACCCCAGAAGTGGGAAAAGAATGCCAGGACTAATCAAATGACATCAGTTTGAGAACCCAGAAGATCCCACTGCCAATCTTCTTGAAAAGCCTCATATGGGAAGCTACAAATTCAATTTGTTTTGTCTTAGGGAAAAATGAGTTTTAAATATTGAATCAAAACTGATGTCTTATGTATCAGACATTAGTGATCCAGAACAAATGCCTGGGGAGAAAAATTACCCTGAAAATGTTAAGTATTCAGGTTACCAAAGAACTGAGAATTTAGGCAGTCACCCAAGCACAGAAAGTCCACACTAGATACCATATGTCCCTGACTGGGCCCCAGAGGACTGCGTGCCTTACACAGAGCCCTGATTCCTGAGGGTTGGCCCATTAGCCGCTTCTCCCAGGGACAGAACCTGCCCATCTCCTGGGACCTGCAGCTTTGACATCTTCTTGCAGGCTTGGTTGCCAAGGCCTGAAGAAATGCAGTGTCCCTCTGGAGTCAGCCTGACCATGGAGTCTGGTAAGGAGGAGAAGGGGCTAATTTTCACCAAGTCCACCAAGTTTTCCAAGTCCAGCAGATAATGCTGCTGCTAAAAATTTAATTTGCAAACTTTGGAGGGTACTATTTGTCCTCTTCCAAGTAAATCTGGGGGAAGGGGTCATCACAAATTCCCAGCACTAGATATCAGGAGGTCTGGGTTCTAATCCCAGCTCCGTTGGTAGCTGACTAGTACTAAGGGTCTTAGATGAGTCCTTTCTCTCTAGTCCTTACTGGATAAAAACAAGGAATTTGGATTCAAGTGACAACCATGGTTTCTTCCAATTCTACGACTGACATAGTTTTCTTTCTTTTTGCTCCCTTTTTCAAAGATCTGTAGAACATGATGAATAAGAGCATAATCTTTCAAATCATCTTGCATGGGTTTGAATCCCAGCTCTGCCACTTTCAAACTCTGCAAACTTAAACAAGTAATTTAACCTCTTTGTGCTTCTATTTTCTCTTTTTTTGATGTAAAGATAGTATCTATCTCATAGCCTTGTGACACAATGAGGTGACTGGTTCCTAGCACATAGGTAGTCTTTTTTGAGAAACAACTGTATGCCAGGCTCTGTTTTGGACACAGAAATTATCTAGTTGATGCACCCTTGTGGTCTCAGCTACTCAGGAAGCTTGAGGCAGGAGGATCGCTTGAAGGTGGGAGTTAAAGACCAGCCTGAGTGACATAGCAAGATCCTGTCAATTGAAAAAAAAAACCAGTAGTATGGTGCACACCTGTAATCCTAGCACTTGGGAAGCTGAGGCAGGTGAATTACTGCAAGTTTGAGGCCAGCCTGGGCTACATAGTGAGTTCAAGTTCAGCCTGCAATACAAAGTGAGATCTTGTCTGAAAAAAAAGCGAAAAACAATAGGCAAAAAAAAAAAAAAAAAAGAAAAATGATCCATAGAGTTAGATCCCTCCCTCCATGATTTTCTTGTCTTGTAGCAAAATGTCCAGAAAGCTCCTCTCTGATGATCACATGTTTGCATCCTCAAAGGTGGAATGACCCAAGCACCTCACCCCCACCATGGGGTTGGGCATGGAGAAAGTCCTGCTACAGGACCCAGAAACACATGCCATCTGCCTGATACCTGATATTTTTTCCTTCCTTGCTTCTTTCTTGCTTTCCCCCTCCTGATTCTACTTGAAGTTTAACTTCAAAGAGAATAGAAATAAGCAAAATCTCCTGCAAAAGAGGCTTTCCTTCTCCTTCAGGCATTTTCTCTCTCTCTCTTTTCTTCCCAGTCATCTCCACTTTTTCATATTGCATCACTCGGCTCACAGCTTCACTCCATTTGCCCTGTTTGGGGAGCGATGAGATCCCTCAGTGCCTCCCTGCCCTCCTAAGAACACACTCTGCCCTCGCGCTTCCTAGAAGCCGACCCGGTCATAATCTCCTTGCCCAGGGAGGGCACTGACTGCTGGAACATTCAGCTTTGTTTTCCCAGGGGTGAAGTTGGGGCTGGGGAAATCACTCAGTTCCTGTGTAGTCAGCAGGGAAGATAATTGGGAATTATCTGGGTACTGGCACATGCAGATGTGTCCCCAGCCCAGGAGGGAGGACAAGCAGCTGCCATCTCAAGGGCCAGCTGTGGCTGGCAGGGAGGCTGTGGGCAGAAATGAGCCACTGGCACAGAACACATAGCCCCGAGGGGCTCTGGCAGCATCCTGAAGGTCTGGTGCCGCCCAGCCCAGGCCAGCCAGAGAGCTGCCTTTAATAGACATGTCAGAGAGCTGGCAGGCCTAGTGTTTTTGCCCAAATGCACACTGGCTGCTTAAGGAATTCCCAAATCCCTTGCTGGAGCTTAGATTATGAAAAACACTTCTAGAGGAATCCTGAGGCCTCCCTTGCCACTATGCTTGTCTGTGGGCAGCTAGTGGGGTGAAGTGTGGGGGAGGAGTGCCTATGGAAGCCCTGTGGCCAATCCCCGCAGGTCCCGGTTCTGGAACAGGAGCTGGGGTAAAGATTCTTTTGCAGGGGGAGGGGTGGGGAATACTGGGGACTGAGCCCAGGGCCTTGGAACTAAGCTACATCCCTAGAGCTTTTTCTTTTTCATTGTAAGACAAGACCTCACTAAGTTGCTAATTTGCCCAGGCGGGGCTTGAATTTGCAGGCCACCTGCCTCAGTCTTCCAGAGTGCTGAGAGTATGAGTGTGTGCCCATCATGCCCAGCTCAGATAAAGATTCTTGACTGTCAAACATTGCTTGAGTGCCTACTATGTGCCAGGGGCCAAGCTCAGCTCTGGAGGAAGAAAACCGGGTGGGAGGTCATGGTCTAATGGAGAGACTGCAGGACAAGGGAGGAGGAGGCTCCCTGAGCTGCGGAAAACACATGAAGGGGATCTTTGGGGTCGTGGTGCTCTGCCATGTCCTCTGCCGTCCCCTCATCTCTGCTGGCACGATAATCCTTTCATAGTATTCTTGGCTAATAGAGAGTTACTTCTGAGGTGACTGGTTTAGTGAGGAAAGTCTAAAATTCCTTACATCCTCAGGGGTGACATTTTAGGCGTCCTCACAGACCTGTGAGGAGGCAATTTGGAAAGTGGTAGCCAATGAATCATCTGCTATCCTAATGATAGGATACCTCTGAGCTGGGGCTCATCACCAAGTCTCCTTGCTGCTGAGAGGTGGTGACAGGAGCCAGGGAAGGGGGAAGGGCCCCGTCCACAGTGGGCACTTCATTACTCTTTGTATTACTAAATGTGTGCTGGCTGCAGTTTGTTGTGGATCACTGTTCACATTCATCTATGTGAAAGCCGCTGTTGAAAAAGTATAATATTTTATAAGGCACGTGGGAGGCCGGGGCTGATCCCCAGCACTATAAAATCCCCGCAAATGCTCCTCAAAACAAGGAGCATTTGCAGGGATGGGCACAGAGATACTGACACTCATTTTTTTTTTTTACCTTGATCCCCCAAGGAGCAAAGTAACAGAAAAAGGCAACTTCAGAGCCATTTGAGATCAGCTAGAAGGGAACCAGGTGTCCCTAGGACATGAGTAGGAGAGGCTGTGGGTCTCTGGGGCATGGCTGCCAGTGCTTGAAGCTGACTTATCCTCTATTTGTGCTCAGTGCTTCCTGGCTGCCCAGTAAACGCAGGCCCATCGCCTTCTGCCCAGGTAGGTAACCAGGCCACAGAGCCCCATGCCCTCCACGGGCTTCCACCTCCAGGAGGTGCTTGGCTGAGAGACAAGACTCCCACACTTGTGAAGGCATGCTTCGCCTTCTCTGTGGTTCCACAGCACAGCCAGAGCCCACCCTAGCTGCAGAGCTGAGACAGGGAGGCATCTAGCTCTGTCTTTCCACTCCCGGGGTGGCTGAAGGGACAGGGAGAAAGCAAAACCTGGGGCTCAGGACCTTGTCTGGTCAAGGCTTCCCCCGCTGGGCTCCTGGAAGAGTGCAGCAGTGTGGGAGACTTAACACGATGCCAGACACCTGTGCAGGCACAAGTGCGTTCACCACTGTGGGCCTCTACTCTCCCCCTGAAAATCTGTATTCTGCACTCCCTGGCTTAGGTCTATTCTAGATTCACTGCGCTACAATTCCATAAGTAGATGTGCCAGGTAGGAGGGCACCCAGGCAAACCACCAAGCGCCCAAGAGATTTGCCTGAGCCCACATGTCAGTGCAATGGGTTTGGAAACCAAGTTTCATTTCATGCACCTTCTCAGCTCCAGCAGCAGTCTGTGTGGAGGGCTCGGTGGAAAACACTTGGAGCTGAGGGTAGGCCTAGCAGCAGAGTGCTTGCCTGGCACGTGGGAGGCCGGGGCTGATCCCCAGCACCATAAAATCTGAAGCCATTTTGGGTGGAGATGGGTCCAGCAGGAGAGGGGATGGTAAAGCTGTGTAAAAGCGGGACTCAGGGCAGACTGAGCTCTAGCCACCCTGCTGTTTACCAGCTGTGTGACCTGGGGCAAGTTACTCAACCTCTCCCAGCTGGGGGTTGGTTTGGGGACAGAAATGGGATGAAGCCTATAAATTCCTCCCATGGGACCTGTCCCAGGGTCAGCTCCTGGGGAATGAACTGTGGGTATCCAGGCCTGGATGAGGTGAGCAGGAGGAGAAACGCCCAGCGTCAGGGTCTACGTCGTCTTCTTCCTCTATGCTGTCTACGCAGCTTCTCCCAGAGCAGAGGAGCAGGAATCTCATTCACAAGGATAGGACCTGGTCAGAGAGGAACCCCCATTCCGAATCACCAGGAAACCGAAGGGCTGTTCTGGACCTTTTCTTTCCATTACAGGACAAGGCCGTGTGTCTCTCGCTCCCTATCCCGTGTCGCTCTCTCCCGAGCCCAGATGAGGCGGAAGAGGACCAGGCCTTCCACCCGTTTCTGCGTCGTCGGCAGGTGCGGCCACTGTCTGCATCCTGCTGGCGCTGAGCCGCCGCTGCCAAGCGGGGGCTGGGGAGGGAATTGGACCCGCTCAGCAATCCCTTTATTGTTGTCGATTTTATCTCTTGGATGCCGCACACATGCATACACACCTGCCTTTCTTTTCCCTTTCTTCGCCTGAAGAATTCGAGCCCAGAGAAGCGCTTCGGATGCCGCAACAAGGAGGAGAGGGGTTCTGGGAAGCCCCCAGGTCCCGTTGCCCCGGTGGCGCCCCCAAGCGGTCAGATCCGCCTCGCACAGGGGGACTCGCGCGCCTGAGCCTCTTTCTGGCCAAAGGACTGAATGTCCATCCACAGCGCCCGGTGGGTCGAAGCGCACTGGCGGCGCGCCCGGAGGTCTCCTGTGGTCCTGTCGCTGTCTGTGCTGCACATCCTTACTGCTAGTGTCCCAGCTCGCTGCACCTGGATGAATGGTGCCTGTTTCACAAGTGCTTTCCACTTAGCTCCTTTCATTCTCACTACCACTCTGAGGGAGTCCTATTATTATCCCACATTGTTATCGGCAGCCAAGCCAAGCAATACTAATAACATAACAATAAAAGTATAGCAAACCAGTAATTTTTCAAGTAAGCATTAGTACTTGAAGAGAATATCTGAAAGGGTCCGGCCCACAAAAAATATACACTCGGGTCGAAAAACTGAGGGGTCATGATTCCTTCGTTTGAATTAATTGCTGTCCTCTGTGAGACCTGAGGAGACATTTTGCAAGAGTATAAGTATATTCCACGCAGTATTAGAGATATAGCTATATTAAAATTTTATCTATTGTTTTTCTGGGACACATTTACTAAAAAATAAAAAGATCTGTTGTTTATCTAAAATTGAAATTTAACTGGGTACCTTGCTAAATCTGATAATCCTTGCCCTGCAGGGCCTATGCTGGGTACCCCAAACCAAGGGTCTGAACTTGGATTCCAGACATGGTGCAGAGGCGCCTCCTGGCCCTAGAAATGCCCTCTCCAGAACTGGAGAGGAAGCCACGGGAGCCTTGTCTCCGTTTCTCCCCAGCACACACCCAGGATCTCCTCTCCTCCCTCCCTCCCCAGGGCTCCAGCCTGCTCACTAGTTCACAAGGCCCCGCCCAAACCTCTGACCCGCTGCCTAGAAGCTGCACAGGAGGTCCCCTCGGTACAGCGGCCTGGTGAGACAGGCTTTCCAGCTCAGACTTAGGCAAGACCTACGCGGCATGCATTCTTCCCACGGCTACCTCTCTCACCCCACCAAGGCGAAAAGCATCCTGTGTGAAGCGCGCACCCTCCCCTTTCCATAGCCAACGTGGTGGGGGATGAGGGAGGCCCAAATTGCGGTCTAGAAACCTGATTCTATCCCCAGCTGAATACTGCCCTGGGTCTCAGGGCATTCCAAACCTAAGGCGCCTCTCTTTCCTCATCTGTAAAACAGGATCAACACCCAGCTCACCTGTTATAGTGAGAGTCAGATGAGAGACTGTAAACACCTCCGGAATGAATTACCGACAAAACATGCAGACCTCCAACATTCTTCCTCCCTCACTCTGCCATCCAACTCAGGAACCACACAGGCAGCTTTTCCACCTCATTAGGAACATCCCCAGAGGCCATCTGATAGGGCCTTGAATGACAACGGTGTAGGTGCACATAGGCCTCACTGAACCTTCTGGGAACAAAGCCCCTGGCTATGCTTTCGGACAGTTGCTGTCTGAGACAGCAGATGCCTCAGGCTCTAGGAGAGTCTGGGAGCTGATTATAGCCTGAAAATGTCCCCCAAGGTGGCAGATACCTTTTGGGCACAGGATTTAGGGAGTCCTTAGCCCAGCCTCTAGGACTCTACCCTCTGCTCACTGGGCCCCAGCTCTTTCAGGGACACAACCATGAGGCCCCAGAGATGCCAGTATGGAGAGGAAGACACAAACATCACCATGCCAGACCCACATTGAACCTTGTCCTGACCATGCAGAAGCACAGTAGGAGAATCAAGGCCTATCTCCAGAAAGTCCTTCACTGGCTCTATGTCAGATGCATTTTTCTCTTTTACCGGCACTAGGGACAGGGAGAGAAGGACGAACACAGGTTGCCTGGCCTTCAGAACCTCAGAGCCTGGTCCCTTAACCTCTGCCTGTCCTCACCCCATTCCATAAAGTTCCTGCCCAACTTTGGACAAGCAGCTTTCTCCCTGCAATCCGCTGCTCAAATTCTCCCCGATATGAGGTCCAAAGTCCTTCTCTACACAATCATATTCCATTCTAATGTCAGAGGGGGGAGAAAATAAGAAGCCAGATGGAAAGGCTTTGAAGCACCCTGTCTTGAATGACTGTGGATTCTGCCCATGATCTCATGGACATGATTCTTTTTTTTTCCACATAGCCCATGTTCACCGAAGACCTCAGTATGCCAGGAATGACACACAGAGGCCTTCAGTGTGTGAACACTGTGTGAACAGAGTGACAATACTTGCCCCAGTGGGGTTTATAGTCTAGCAGGGAAGCAAACTGGGTGAGTAATAACAGTATGTGATGAGGGCTTTGCTGAGAGAAGTGAGGCTGCTGTGGCATAAGCCAGGGGTCCCAGCCCAGCCTCAAGGTTAGGGATCAGGATCAGAAAAGAGCCCCTGAGAAGGGTCAGATCTGAGGGTGGAGACAGTTCTGAGTAGGTGGAGGATTATGGGAAATGCTTTGAGGTACAGTAACAATGTTTTTGAAGCTCTCAGAGCAAGAGAGAAGCTCAGGAAGCTTGGAAACATGCTACATGAAAGAAATCATGCAAAAAGCCACATGTTACATGGTTTCATTTATAAGGCAATGTTCAGGATCTATAAGATTAGTGGTTGTTGGGATTAGGTGAAAGAATGAGCAGTGACTAAGACCATGGGTACAGGTTTCTTGGGGTAATAACAATATCGTAGAATTAGATGATGTTTGCACAATCTGTGAATACTAAAAATCACCAAAGTTGACACTTTAAAATAGTGAATTATATATAAATCTTTATTTTTTTTAACAGAGTGAAAGGTTCTGAGACCCACTGAGCAGCTGAACTGTACTCACTTGGGAGGAAGAGGCAAGTTGTGCCAGATCAGAGCCTGTGGGACCACCTCCACATGGGTTGGCCCTATGAGTACTGCAAGCCGGGGGAAGTTTGAAGCCAGTTAGTGACATGGTCATATCTGCACTTGAGGATGATTGCTATTTCTGCAAAGTGGAGGTTACATTGCAGAGGACCAGGGAAGAGTCTGCTGCCACTGTCCAGATGAAGGTTCGTGGTGACTGGAACCAGTGGCAGCAGCGAATGAGAGCAGCAGAAACCATGGGAGAGATGGGAAAAGAAGGGACAGCACTCAGTGACTGCTGGGTGTGAAGGAGGGGTGGGAGGAAGGAAGAGCTTAGGATGATTGGGGCAGATGAGACTGAGGGGAGCCAGTGTAAATGGGCCTGGGGGCCTCTTTTTAGGATGGGGGTCCTGGGGAGAAGTGCAGAGCTTCTGAGTTCTGTCACATGGGCAGGCTGAGTTGGAGACACTTACAGGTGACCCTGGAGGCAGTGGGCCTGAGGGATTGCGCTCAAACCCAGGAGGAACCAGTAGACCTTAGTCACTGAGGTCTCTCATTGAGAGTGAATGAGCTGCTCTGAAAGAGGGTGGGAGAGAGGGGAGAGGGCAGGGCATAACCTAGGGAACACCCAGTCCATGAGAAACAGCAAAGCATAAAGTAGAAACCAGGAACAAATCAGAAGAGAGGAACATGTCAGGGTCCTGGGTGGGAAATCTGCAGAAAATACCACTGGATCAGGGAGATACATACTGTTCAGGGAGAAGTGGGCTGCGGAGACCCTGAGGAGGGTCCCACACTGCAGCTGGACCGAAGGGGATGGAGTAGACTGAGGAGAAGGAAGTGGCAACTAATACTTGGAACAAGTTTGGGAAGGGGGAAGTGATGTCAGGGAGAGCTAGAGAGTGAGGTGGCGCTGAGAGTAGGAGGGAAGCAAGTTTATTTGAATTCTGGGAACCTGAAAAGAGATTGAGCTGAGGCAGCTAAGGAAGTAGGTGGAGCCAAAATTTAGAGCAAGATATACCAGAGTCTAGGTGGGAGGAGGGATGGGGAATTTTCTTTGTAGCCAGAGGGTAAAAGAAGGTGGGGAGGGAGCCATGGGTGTGTGAGTTGTAGACCCAGGAATTCTCACTTGGTTTCTATTTGTGACTGAAGCAGGGGACGAGGTCAAATACAGAGACTTAGGACAAAACTGGAGGGGCTAACCAAGTGTATGTCAAGACCTGCTAAGAGAGCCAGGGGTTGAATCTCTACAAATTTTGTGAACCTGTTATTAAACACAATTATTAAAAATTAAATTAGACTAGATCCAGATAAATATGCCCAATTGATTTGCTACAGTGGCATAAAAATAATTTGATAAAAGAAGAGTAGCCTTTTGCCAGGCATGGTGGTGCATGTGTATAATCCTAGCACTCGGGGCCTAAGGCAAGAGGATCATTAGGAGTCTGAGGCCAGCCTGGGCTACAAAGTGAGCCCAAGGCCAGCCTGAACTGCACAGCAAGAGCCTTTCTCAAAAAGACAAAAGAAGAAGAAGGAGGAGGAGGAGGAGGAGGAGGAAGAGAGGAGAAGAAAAAGAAGGAGGAGAGGAAGAATAGTAGCCTTTTAACAAATGGTAGGGTGAGTGGACCTCACCAAAATTAAAAACTTTTTCTCCATGAAAGACCTTACTAAGAGAATAAGAGGGTAACCTATGCACTAGGAGAAAATATATGAAAACTACATATCTGACAAAGGATTAGTTGGTAGAGTGTATAAAAACTCTAAAAACATAGCATTGAGAAAACAAATACTCCAATTAGAAATTGAGCAAAATACAGACTTCACTGAAGAAGATATACAGATGGCACACAGCACATGACAAGGTGTCAGTATCATCAGGATCAGTCATTAGGGAAATGCACAATAAGGTATCACCCCATGCTTACCAGAATGGCAAGAATATAAAATAATGGTAACACCAACTGCTGATGAAGATGTAGGAAAGCTGCATTGCTCACACATCATTACTGGAAATGCACAATGGTAGCTATTCTGGAGAAGAGTCTAGAAGTTTCTTACAAAATTAGGCATGTGCTTACCACATCACCCAGAACTGCATACTTTGACATTCTAACATTTATCTGAGAGAAATAAAACGTATATTCACACAAAAAACCTATACATGGATATTCATAGCAAGTGAATGCTTAAACAACCTGCAGTATAATATGCACACCATGGACAAACACTCAACAAGAAATACTGTATAATGTCACTTGTATAACATTCTTAAAATGGCACAATTATAGAAATGAAGAGTAGATTAGTAAGGATGGAAAGTAAGAATGGGAAAAGAAAAGAGGCAGGTTTGGCTGTGAAAAGCAACCAGAGGGATCCTTGTGCTGATAGAAATCTGTTCCTTGACTGATTCAATGTCAGTATCCTGACTGCAGTATTGTAGTACAGTTGTACAAGATGTTACCACTGGAAGACTGGGCAGAGGTACAGGGTATCTGTATTATTTCTTACAACTGTATGTGAGGTACAATTACCTCAAAATTAAAAGTTTAATTAAAATGTATTCAAAAGAGGTTTTATACTGTGTGATTCCATTTATATCACACACTAGAAATTACAGAAGTATAGAATTGAAAAGATTACTGGCCAGCATGGGGGGCTGGGTAGGTGGAAGTGGCCATAGGTACAAAAGTGTAGCAGGAGGGAACCTGTCATGAAATTATGTTGTATCTTGGCTGTGGCGGCCACATGAATCTGCACATGAGATAAAAATGCAGGGCAAGGAGGATGGATTGTATCAATGTCAATTTCCTGATTGCGACGTAAGATATAATCACTAGATGAAAGATATTTGAAACGTTTCTGTCATTTCTTACAGCTGCATGTGGATATATGGTTAAAACAAAATTAAATCATATAAAAATAAAAATGCACATTTTAAAAAATTAACCCTAATAAGTCATCATTTCTAATTGTCTTACTACCATCCCTGCTTTCAAGATTATTTACATCTACTGAAACCACTAAAGTGGCCAGCTGTCATGTTGGCATCTGAAGCAGACCACAGTGGAAGCATTTATACCACAAGCATGGGCAAACAGTACAAATCAAGACTTTCCCTGCCTCCTGCAGAGCCTGCTGTTGAACATCTGCCCACTCGGGGTGGGGCGGGGCACAAGAGACAGTAGACCTGAAGCAGAAGTAGTGGGGTTGGTGGATCCTGCTGATGTTGGGAGTGAGACCTTTCCTGTCTGGTGACCTGGCCTGCCTAGCATTATAGAAAGCCACTTGCTGTTTTTGTTGAGGGTTAGGATTTTGCCAGGTGCCAGGTGCTTTTGTGGGAAGGCCAGTGGGGAGGAGGAGTTTAGGGTATGACAGTTAATGCTCAAAACTGGAGTGTGGACTCTGAACTGGGAGAGATGTGGGGACAATGGGAACCGAGGGTTGGAGGTCCCAAGGGGCCATGGGGCTATGGGGCCATGTGTCATGGGTACTGAACTGGCAAGGTAGAGGGGAAGGGTTGCACTCGGGAGCCTGATTACTAAATGTGTTTTTGGGCAGGGGGTGCCTGCTCCTGGGGCTAATCCAGCGTGGCCATAGGATCAGGCTGAAACTGAAGTAAAGAGAGGCCCTGAGGATGAGAATTCAGGAATGTTGGTAAGGATCCAGCTACTATATGGGTCATTTCCAGAAAGTCTGTCTCCTGGGGCAATGGAAGGACTCAGGATAGAGGAGACACTGGAAAAGGAGAGAGGGGTGTGGAGGATGGAGAGAGGGAGATAAAGACCCATGAAAAAGAAAGAAAAGCATTTATTTTTAGTAGAGGCAAGAAAAGGAGACTACTGTATAAAGCTGGAGGGAGTTTGGGGGCATCACTGGATGATATTAACTGTCTCTATTTTAATCAAAAAGGCTAAAGGACTTAACTGAAAAATCTCAACCACCCCAGGGATAAGGGTGCCTTTGCAATTCTTGAAGTGTCATAACAGTCTGAATTTGTAACACTTTTCAGAATGTGTCCTAAATCACAGGACAAAGGTTACCAGAGAAAATGAAGAGTAGCTGGGACAGACTTCTCAATTCAAGGGTCCAGACCTGAGGACAGCCTTCCATACAACCCAGGCCTGACTGGCTGCCCCCTAGATTAGCCAGAGGGTGGGCACTTCACAGCCAAAATGGGTGTCAAGCAGAAGGCAAGAAGTAGAGCCAGATCTCAATTAAAAGAGTCTGATTCCTCTAAGGACCTACTGGAGGCTGGGGAAATGCCCTCATCACAGCCAGGGAAGAAAAAGACAGTGCAAGTCATTTATTTTGAAGTGCTGGGGATTGAACTCAGGGCCTCACACATGCCCGGCAAACACTTTACCACTGAGTTACACCCCCCCACCCCAGGGCTCTTTTTAAGTTGTCTTACTACAGTGAGGATTTGCCCAGAGTCTCCTACATGATGGGTGCTCAGTAAATGTTTATGGAATGGAGAGAGAGAAAGAGAGAGAGAGAGAATATGAGAGAGACACTGATTCAACCAGTGGGTTGGGAACCTGTTCTCTCACTACCAGATTCTAGTTTAAGGAGAAAGAAAGAGGTGTTAGCACAATTAACTGTCATAGTGGACTTTCAGCTCTCAGTAGATGGTTTTCTAATTGCTTGGTAAAAGGTAGATAGGAAGAACTTTTCTTGGCTTCTTAAATAACCCCAATACCACCCCACCCTGTGGGTCAGTGCAACAGCCATGTGTGTAACCACATGTTCCCAGTGACCTCAGGAGCCCAGCATGCCAGGCCTTGTCCTGTGCACCTTCCCACAGCCTGGCTATTTCAGGCTCACACAGCCCTTGGAGGGAGGGGCACTCTGTCTAGGGTAAAACTCAGCACCTTTGTGCTCAAAGAGGCCGCCAGATGACACCACTGGCCAGAGTCGGGCCTGGACCCATTACTTTACAAGTACCCACCACAAAGCTTGGACATAGTGAATCACCCTCTTCCTTTGAACCACAGATCCTTGGACAAACACCTGCTCCATCTGGTCCCAAAGCTTGGGCCAATTCACTTTGTCATTCTGTAGGTAGAGGTGGGGCATGGAAAAACCCACAGATGCCACTTTGAAAGAACTTCAATTTAGGGGCAAAGGAAAGGTGGAAGCAGGAGAGAAGTACAGGAAATGATTCAGAAATAGCTGAACTTTGAAAAAATGGAAGAAAATCTCTCAAGCACTGCAGAAAAGTGCATTTTTAAGTGTAGCTATGCCAAGGGACTAAAAAATTGCTTATGAGCAGAGGACTTTGGCTGAGGGAGCAGCAACTGACAGAGCAGACAGAACTGCTGGGAGCACAGTTTGTCCAGAGGCAACAGAGGAACTCAGAGCATGTGCTTAATCACTGCATTGCAGGCAGTCACTAAATTCTACAGCCACGCAAGATGACAAAGGAATATGATAGATTCCAGATGTGACAGCCTTTAAGTACAATGGACACTGAATGCCCTGGAACCTAAATACTATGGCTACTAAATACTACAAGTATTAAATATTACACACACCAGATACCACTGAAATTAAATAGTCTGGATATTAAATATTACAGGCACTAAATACCACTGAAACTAGACAGATGAAATACTGTAGTTTAATGAAGTCTCTAATGAAACCTAGGAGACCATAGTGTACTAAGTCTCTAATGAAATACTAGTCACTGAATTTTACAGCCACTAATGCTATAGCAATTGAACCCTAAACCTCAGACATAAAACACTATTATTATCACTCCAATAGATGAAGCCTAAGGAAAATCAATATTTGTTAATAGAATAACAGTTTGGAGCTGCTGAATTTCATCTTTTGGGCACATTGTCTAGGTAGCTAAACTAGAAAACCAGGAGCCTCGTGGGCAGTAGGTGGTCAATATTGGGTGTGGAAAAGAGAAAATGTTTTGGAATGAGATTTCTGAGCTGAGAACCAGTTGGGAAGAGGAAGAAGAAATTGGGCATTTTGAAGAGAAGGCAAGGAAGTGATTAACAGCATACAAGTGGCAAAAATTACACAAGTCCTGTGTTGGTGGGGTCTGAAGTTTTGAAGTAGAGCAGCAGGCAGTTGGGTCAAGTAAGCGTGAGTCCAGTTAGGAACAGCTCTCAGTGTGTCGGGGGAAGCTGAGCCTTTACCCTGCAGTAGACGGTGAGCCATCAGGAGGATGCAAGCACAGGACAATGTGACAAGCTTGTTAGGGTATGACACTGACCGTAGGCAGAGTTTGAGATGGCCAATGTGAACACCATGGTGCCTTCCCAAGGCAAGGAGGCCAAAGGTCTGTGCAGATGGGTGGCAATAACAGGTGTATTGAGGAGGGGCACTCTCAGTATTCAGAAAGCAGAATTAGCAGGACTTTGTGAGTGACATGGTATCGAACAGGGGTCCAAAATACCTGGACCATGGACTAGTACCGTATTTACAGAGGCTCCCTATCAGTCACACTAAAACCTGCACTCTGCCTCTCATCAGGTTGGCATTAGATTCTCATAGGGGCACAAATCCTACTGTGAACGGTATGCAAGAGCTCTAGGTTGTGTGCTCTGTTCAATCTCCCCATCTAGAAAACTGCCATTCTACCCTCACTCCAGTCCATAGATAAATTATCTTCCATAAAAACTGGCCCCTGGTGCCAGCAAGGTTTGGGACTGCTGGAACAGAAGTGAGAGTAAAGGAGAACTACCTTACAAACTTGTGGTATCTGGATTAGATGACCACATAGATTCTGATGCCACAAACTGGAACCATGATCCAGGGAAAGGAATGAACTGGAAAGTGTTTGACTATTTCTATATTTAAGCATTTTTTCCTAAAATGTGGGCTTAAATAACAATTTATTATTTCTCATGATTCTGTGGGCCAAGAAATGGACAGGGCTCAGCTAGGTGGTTCTTCTCCACATGGCCCTGGGGGGAGGTGTCATTTGCTCTGCTGCACCAAGTTATTGGCTGGGCTGGAAGGTCCATGTTTCACGTGCCAAACGTCCTGTCTCATGGGGCTAGTTCAGCCTCCCTGCAGCATGGTGGTCTTAAAATTGCTGAATTTCTTCATTGTGATGGCCTGTGAGAATATGTATTCTTAGGGTCAAAGGCAGATTCTGTACATATTTCCAAGACCCAGTCTCAGAAATTACGCCAAGTCACTTCTGCCACATTCTGTTAACTAAAAGTCATGGAACCAACTCATGTTTAAGAAAAGGTGAAACTGATTCCATCTCTGCATGGAAAGAGTAGCAAAGAATTTGTGGCCACTGCTATTTGGAGAGACCAGGTGCAATGAATACTGTAGTGTGGTTACTACTGTCTGCATTAGCACAAAAGTATTTGTTTCTCACAGTGTGTGCTGGCTGCTCACACCTGCTTCCTTCTCCCAGAACTGTCTTCCCCTAAGTTAAAATCCCACTCTAAGGGCAGTCCCTGTCCGAGGACTGGTAAGTACGGGGCTGTAGGAAAATTATAGCTCTGGCATTCCTGGGGATTTGCTGAACTGCGGCAGTGTCACAGTTCAGCTTCTTTAGCTTCTCCCACTGTTCTGCACATACTGCTCCTTACCTGTCACCACCTGCACTCAGACCTCTGCCTCTGAGTGTTGCCCAGCAACCGGTTTTCTCTCAAGGGACTGAGGTAGCATCAGAAAAAGAATCAGCCAGGTATGGAGATACATACCTATAATTCTAGCACTCTGGGAGGCAGAAGGATTGTAAGGTCCAGCCCAGCTGGGCAATTTAGCAACTGAGTCTCAAAATAAGAAATAAAAAAGTTTGGGTATGTAGCACAATGCAAAGGCCCCAAATTCAATACCCAAAACCAAAAAGAAAAAGGAATCAGAGCAATAGAATTTGTGAGGCTGAAGTTCAAAGGAAGTGTCAGGAAGTTGAGGTAAAATCCAAGTGAACATTTACTTAACCAATCTGCCAATGTCAGTCATGTGGCTGTCTCCAATTTTCATCATTATAAATACAAGACATTTCAGTACAAGCCTTGATAACTAAATTCTTTTATCCACAATCTTGATCACTTATTTTAGAATAGAGTTTGAGCAGCAAAATTATGAATTAAAGAATATGACCACTTTTGAAGCTATCTGAATGTTCCAAGGCCCTGTTTTATACCACATTTACACAGGCTTCTCCATCAGCCAAATTCCTTCTATTTACAAGAGGCCTGATTTAGGTAAGGTCATTGATTCTGCAGGAGAGTTAATCATTCATTTGAATTGGTTTGTGCAAAAGGCTCCAGAGAGCCCACAAGAATAAATTGAAAAGCTATTAGAACTAACAGGCAAATTTAATAAAGTGGCTGGATGCAAAATTCAATAGCTTCCTCATCAACTAGCAATAACCAATTAGAAAATGCAATGGGGCCAAGTGGATGGAGGGGAAGACATAGCAACAACAACAACAAAAATACCTATTATTCACTGTCAACAAGTGAGAAACAAAAAATCTACATCTTAACATTTTTAAAATTTTGAAAACCCATGAAATAATTAGGTAGAAAAGCATGAAGATGGAATGTGCTACAGAGTTAACTGATAGATTGAACAGGGCCCAATTACAAGAACAATGTTTGTTTTGTTGCTATTAAGCATGCCACAGTTATTCTAATGTTCACTCAGAAAAAAAAAAATACATAGACAAAGGTAGCTAAGAAAGCAAATGGAAAGTGATGGGGATGTAACTTAGTGGCAGAGCACTTACCTAGAATGTATAAGGCTCTGGGTTCAATTACCAGAAGCACCAAAAGAGGAAGAAGATGTGACATTATTTGATAAACAGTATAGAGAAGATGGGTTAACAATGGGGGAATATTACATCTTCTCTCACATCACATATCCAAATAGATCTCAGGTGGGTAAAAAGAGTTAAATGTTGTTATGAGTTGGACTCTGCTCCCCACCCACCTAAATATGTTAAAGTCCTAACCCAGCAATTCAGAATGTGACCTTATTTGGAAATAGGGTTCTTGCAGATATAATTCACTGAACTAAAATGAGGTCATCCTAGAGTACCGTAGGCCCCTAACCCAAAATGACTCATGTCTTTGTAAGAAGATGGCATATAATTGTCCATTGCTAGAAGCCAAGAAATGTCCTGGGCCACCAGAAGCTGAAAAAGGCCAGAAAAGATTCAGCCCCTATGGGCTTCAGAGGAAACATGATTTACTGACCCTAGACTTTGGACCTTCAGAACCATGACACAATAAATTACTGTTGTTTTTTCTACCCAATTTGTAGCACTTAGCTAGAGCAGCCCTGGGCTAATATAGATATACAGCTGTAGAACCATTTTAAAAATTCAAATAAAATAAAGGTGAAAAATGTATATACTTTCAAAAGCAGTAAGGGTTTATAAGTATAAAAGTAATGGAAAAATTCAACAGGAAAATAAATACTTTTATGTATAAAAATTTTTTAAATAGCTTTACTAAAACTAAAAAGAAACAGCAAACTTGGAAATATAATTGCCTCAAATGACACAAGACCACTATTATTAATATATAAGCAGAAAGCTAAAATCTCAATAGAAAAGTGGGTAAAGAAAACATGTAATTCACAGAATATATATCACTATACATAAATATGAAAAGTGTTCAACCTTACTAATGATTTAACTTACATAAACAAAATATAATTATTCCCTTTTATGTAACATTTGTTGTTTTTTGGTTTTGCTCTGTAATTCAGGCTGGCCTTGAACTCACTATGTAGCCCAGGTTGACCTCAAACTCCTGGAAATTCTCCTGCCTCAGCCTCCTGAGTGTATATAATATTTTATATGGTATTTCTAATTTGTGATAAAAGTAGAGCAGAAATTGTACATCTCCCACCTATGATATTGTTCAAAATGTAAATGTCTACATTTTTAGGAATGCAGTATGGACAGTGCTCTGTATAAAAATATTTTAGTAATCCTCAGGAATTCTCCTTCTAAATATCTTTTTAAAATATCTATCTTAAGGAAACAATTAGATATTTAGGCAAATATTTATCTATAAAGATGTTCATTGCTGTATTATTTATAATAATGAAAAATTAGAAACAACCTTAATATCCAACAATTGGGGACTATCTATGATTGAAAGCAGTGAATGGTAAATATCTACACTAGAAATATGCAAAGAAAGAACTCTTGATTATATGCATGTTATATATCAAATTTTATAAGACATATATCTTCCTCTTTAAAATAAAAAAAAGACATATATCTTCAGGGGAAGAAGGGGTTAAAATAAGCCAAACTATCTTTTCCTTGGATAGCAAACAGTATTATTTTTTTCATTCTTATAAAGCACAGTAACAAAATTTACCATTTTAAACATTTTAATTCAGTGGCATTGTACACATTCACATTATTTATAACCATCACCACAACTACTTTATATAATTTTTTTAATCTTCTGGAACTTTACCATCTTCCTATACTGAACTCTGTACCCATTAAACAGTAACTCTACATTCCTGTAACCTCAGTCCTGGTTACCTCTACTGTACTGTGGCTCTATGAATTTGCTATTCTAGGTACTTGCATAAGTGGACTCACACAATATTTCCTTTTTGTGTCTGACTTATTTTGCTTGGCATAATGTTTTCAAGGTTCATCCATGTTGTAGCACTTATGAGAATGCCATTCCATTTTGTGGCTGAATAATATTCCATTGCATGTAACTTCTTGGCACATTTACTTAGCTACTCATCTATGAATTAGGTTGTTTCTACCTTTTGGTGATTACAAACGATGCTATGAACAGTATACACTGTATGGAGGTATATATTCCCCACTTTCAGTCCTTTGAGAGTATACATCAAGATATGCTGGATCATATAGTAATTCTAACGTGTGTGTGTGTGCGTGCGCGCACTGAGGATTGAACACAGGGCTACATGCACGTGAGACAAGCATCCTGCTACTGAGATATAGCCAAATCTTCCCCATCCCTTTTCTTTTGAGCCTGGGTCTCACTAAATTGCCCAGGCTAACCTCAAACTTGGATCCTCCGGCCTTAGACTCCCAAGTAGCTGGGATTACAAGTATGAACCATCATGATCAGCTATGTTAACATTTTGTAGAACAGTTGCTTTTAATTTCTAAAAATTTTTCTTCCACATTTTTCAGATTTTCTCTATTCAGTGTGTGTTTTTATAACTGGGGGGAAATGAACATATTTATTTTGAAATGACTCCCATTGCTTTTCTTTCTTCTTTCTACATATAATACACTGTCCCCTGGGAGCCAAGCAAAGGGTCACTCATTATTTTCCCATTCACTGAGAGCAAGCAAGGCTGCACATGCATAGGATAACTGTTTTAGCAAACTCTTAAAGGGCTAGGGATGTGACTCAACGGTAAAGAACTTGCCTAGCTTGCACAAGGCTGAGCTCAATTCCCAGCACTGTGGAAAGAGAAAAAAAGAAAGAAGAAAGGAAAGAAAGGAAGGAAAAAAAGGGGGGGGAGGAAGGAAGGAAGGAAGGAAGGAAGGAAAGAAAGAGAGAGAAAGAAAGAAAGAAAGAAAGAAGAAAGAAAGAAAGAGAAAGAAAAGAAAGAAAAAAGAAAGAAAGAAAGAAAGAAAGAGAAAGAAAGAAAGAAGAAAGAAAGAAAGAAAGAAAGAAAGAAAGAAAGAAAGAAAGAAAGAAAGAAAGAGAGAATTGAATGTCAAAAGATATTCAGGGGGCCGAGGATGTAGCTCAGCAGCACAGCACCTGCCTGGCAAACCTGAGGTCCTGAGTTTGATTTCTGGTACATGAAAAAAACCCCAGGATTTGTTTTAATTAGGTATGGTAAGAAGACAAATGCTGAGACAACCATGTCCCTTGAAAGAAGAGTTTATTACACACGGTCCTGAGAGGAGGGCACAGGCTATGCCACGCAGTCACACAGTGAAGCACGAGGGTTGGCAGGGAGGCAGAAGGAGCAAGGGAACACAGGAGCCTTGGCCATTATTTCAGCTTCCTTCTGGAGGCAAGACAAGTCAGGGTCAGCAGACTTCCTATTCACTGATAATTCCTTAAGGTCTGGGCTAACTTGGGGGAGTCCCTGGTTGGCCAGTACCTAGCCCTGGGTGGTTCAGGGTAGGGAGAATATTGGTTTAGTATGTGAGCATCAGATAAAGGAGGAAGTGAAAGTTCAGACTCTGCATTTATTGGTTTTTTAACTGGAAAGATGTGCTTACTGGTAAGTTGCTTACTGGCTCTAGGAATTGGCTAGCCCTGGAAGGGCAGTCTCTCCAGGATCAGCAAGGCCCCAAGATGTCAAAGCATCAGAAAATAACAAACAACCACACATAGTTAGTACAATGAAGTGTGCAAGGTTTTACTTTACAATAGCTTGGAAGAGCAAAGATTGAAAATGGAATTTCTATCATATAAGGAGCTTATTAAGTAACCGATGGCTTATGGATAAAACTAAACATTATGTCACCATAGAAAAAAATGGCAGACTCAGATCATCCCCATCACAGCCTCCTGCCAGTAGAGACTGGGGAAGGGAATTCAGTGGCTGAGGACCCAGGTAGGAAAATATTTACTGTATCCTCTCAATTTTGTGCCATATGAATATATTGCCCAGTACAGGAAGAATTACATTGCCACTAGACAGGGTCCAAGATTAGAAATCTACCCAACCCACCCAGGCTCTTCAACTCCTGTTGCAGAAAAAGAATTTTTAGGACACATAAGAGGCTCAGGAAGGGTTTATTAGACAGAAATTTTAATACACACTCAAAGAAAGAGAGCATGGACTCTGAACAGTGAGAGGCACATTATTTTCTTAAATGAAATGCTTTTTTTGAAGAGGCAGAAACCCCAGGAAAAGGTGGCCCATCCACCAGAAGGGTACTCACCCATTTTATAGAAATGGGCCTAGTTTTGTTTGTGTTTTTTGTTTTTGTTTTTTTCCTAGATAGGTGGTGAAAACATTCTTTGGATTCTTCCAACCTATCCCTTTATCTCAAGCCCAGGTCCCTGCTCTTTACCTTCTCACTTAAATCAATGTATGGACTTTCAGTATTCCTGAAGAATTTTGGGTATGATGGGTTTGGAAGGAAAGGAACCCAAATTTAATCAGTTTCATCCTGATGTGGATCTCCTTGAATAATGCCCACTGGGTCACACAAGTTTTCGGCTTCTTAAAAGTGTAACTTTTGGTTATGATTTCCTTGTTTCTTTTCTACCTATCTTTTAATTTTTCTAACTTACCTCAACTTGAAAGGAAAAATGTAAACTACCAGAAATGCTATTATGAGTTGAACTGTGTTCCCCCAAAAGGATATACTGAAGCCTTAACTTTCAGTAACTGGAAATGTGATCTTTACAGATATAATCAGTTTAAGATGACATCATTACAGTGGCCTTGATGACCTAAGAGGAAAGCCAGGCATAGTGGCACATGCCTATAATCCCAGCACTGAGGAGGCTGAGGCAAGAAGATTGGTTGGGACCCGTGTAGGCAACACAGGGAGACCTTATCAAAAACAAAACCAAAATTAGGCCCTGGGGGTATAGCTCAGTGGCCTAGTATACCACTTAGGCAAGGCCGTCCTTATCACTATTACAAAAACTTTAACATGCTGACAAAACCCAGATATTAGAAGAAGCAAGGATTATATTTTGCCTTACAACTCTTGGAAGGAACCAACCCTGCTGAAACCCTGACCTTGGACTTCTGACTTCCAGAACTGTGAGACAATAAATCTTTCAGCCACCTAATATGTGGAACTTGGTTACATGGTACTAGGAAACAATATGGGTGTTTATTCTGCTTTCCTCAGAAGCCCAGTTTTCCTTGGTATAATCCTTGCAGAGGTCACAGAAGCACACTCAGTGCCTCCTCTCTCCTAGGACCTGTTTTCACAATGAAGATCAAGATGGAGACTCAGTCTCGGAACACAAACCCTAAAGGCTGTGGGCAGAGCAGGGTTAGAGCATAGGCACAGATCAAATATGCACTTGGTTGCTAGAACCTGCTCTGCAAGACCACAACAATTCTGTGCTCTCCGCAGCTCCTGGAGGAGCACTGTCCAAGTAAACAAAAGGCTAGCCTGCTTTGAGCATTTTGAAAATTTCTTTTTTTCTTTTTTTTTTTATGGCACTGGGGATGGAATCCAGGGCCTCACACATGCAATGTGAACGCTCTCCCACTGAGCCACATCCCCGGCTGAGTTGTCTTTCCTGATCATCCCATGAGCACAGTAACAGCACCCACCTCCTGGCCTTTTAGTGAGGATTGTAGATGCTAACACCCTAAGATCCTCTCCACCACACCCGCAAACCAGCACAGCCTGCTGACAAGCAGTGGTTAATTCTGCGTTCTCTTTTGCCAGAGAAGGCTGTTCCCTTACTGCGAATTGGCAAGTGGGCTTCATCTCACATGCCAACTCCGGCTGTGTTAAAAATCTGCCAAGGTCCAGGCTGGGAGTGTCGAGATTGATTAGCAAAGGTTGGAAGTAGAAGGGCCGAGAGAGCAGCTCCTCACAGCCCTTCAGCCCAAGGGCCTGCTCACATGGCATAGTCAGCTTTTCACGGAGGTAACGTGCAGAGACAAGACACACTCTCCTCTCCCTGCATGGTTCCAGGCACAAAGCCTCACCCACTTGTGCTGTGTCCCTGCAGAGGCTGCAAGCAGGGCCAGCACAGCCATGGGCCATGCAGCCTTCCCAGGACTCTGGCTGTACCTCCCCAGGCATGGATGGGATCCCTCAGCATGGGCAGAAAAGGGTGGAAATTAGCCTGACCCTATAGGTGGAAAATCATCCTTTCCCCTCTTTCCTATGAAATCACTCAGGATATTGGGGCAAAAAACACCAGAGACCCTTCTTCCTATACTCCCCAGTACTCTCCTCCCCAGCTGTTTTTCAAGCTTTGCTACATTAGTTATTTCACTTAGTCCTTGCTACGAATTCTTCAAAGTGAGTTTTATCATCCCTACCCAAGGTCTGTCCCTGTGAAATGGGCAGAGGGTGAGGGTAGCCCCACAGGGAGCACAGCCAGCGGCCCATCTTCCCAGCTTGTCAGCACAGCTTTTCTTACAGTGCTGCTGAACTTAGGCTCCCCAGGCGCCTCCTCCTTTTGCCTGTTTGTCTCTCACCTTTCTGGAGCAGCTCAAATACACTTATCCCAAGGAAAAGGGCACAGATTCCTGTTAAGATTCATGCCACCAAGATGCTCAAAATCCAGTCTCCCTGGGATCCCATGTGGGCCCTGCCCTGACCAGATATATAAGCACTCCAATGTCAAAATTCACGCCTGCTGAAACAACCGTGGAGGTCACTGTCACTGCTTTGGTTTTAAGTACCAGTTCACTACTAGGTATGTACCCCCACCCCGCACCAAAAAAAAGCAGAGCAGAGGGAAGAAAAGACCCCCCCCCAGGAGAAAGGGCAGGCTCAGTAACAGAGCCCTCCAAAGCTTTTGCTGAAGGTCTTTAGCTTATTGCCTGAATCCCTGTACATGCGTCATGAAATGTGGAAAAATATGTGAGGCACCCAGGCAGGGCAGGCAGTGAGTTTCCTGTCACTGAAGGTCTGCAAACAGAAGGGAAGCGACCATCTGTCTTCCCAGATGGAGAATTCCTTCAGTCTTCCTCACCTGGCCTCTGGTCACAGGGCAATGGATGGGTGGGACAAGCATTTGCTTAATAAGACAATCCTCAGCGGCCACACAGGAAGTAGGGTAATTGGTAGCTGATATTATTAATAATTATTTTAATTTAGTGTGCTCAGCCCTGTGTGGCGAATGAAAGCAGAGAAAGCAAATGGTTCTTCCAGGAACCTGTCCCCTTCCCTGGAACTTGCTCCAGTGCTGGTTGCTACAAGACCCCACAAAACCAGCCATGGCATGGGGCAGGAAAGTGGGGCTGCAACTGGTCAGTTCCTGCAGCTGGGATTAAGGATATGTGATTCCCTGGGCAGCCACTCAGTCCTAAAGTCCCTTTAATAGCCTTTGTCACGTTGCCATGACTCTCTCCAGAGATTTTCATGACTATGGAAAACAGTCATTAGCTGACCCCCCCAGGGAATGGAGAGGTCTGCGGGGTTCCAGATTCTGGGAAAGGCAGTTATAAAAGCGAATAAAGACCATGAATTCTATTGTACGTTAAGCAACTCAAAGCCAAGGTATGCAGCCAGGCTCTGGCCAAGAAAATCACAATGTAATCATATGTAGGGCTCAAACTCTTTTTGCCTATTTGTACATATATAAGTGTTTTTGGCTTTTGGTAACACACCAAAAAAAAATCTCAAAAATATATGTGACCAGTTATTTTTGTCCTGATGGTATGGGGGGCGGGATAGATAGACCAAGCAAAGGGCTTAATTTTTAAGTCAGTAATTTGTCATAAAAACTGTTATATAGATTACACGAAACAAGTTTTAAAGGCATCGTCATCCAAAAATGTGAGAATGAAAATGCCCCTTTATTATCACTTATCTTGAAAAAAGAATTTTTTTTAATCCTAAAAATATTTAGTAGCCAGGCACAGTGACACACTCCTATAATCTCAGCACTCAGGAGGCTGAGGCAGGAAGAGGACTCCAAGTTTGGAACCAGCCTGGGCTACAAAGTGAGCCCAAGTCCAGCCTGAACTGCATAGCAAGACCTTGTCTAAAAAAAAATTTTTTTTTTTTTTAGTGTACCTAGCAAAGTGTTCTCAAATACCACAGATAATTACTTAAATTGCACCTGGAGATAGCACCATAGGCCAGGTGGCAGCCATGCTCTGGTCCTATCTCAGGCAGCAGAGGGAACTCTGGAAAGGGTCTGGATTTCCCACATCACTGGCCATAATGTAGGGAGGTCACGCTTGCCCCCCGTGACATTTGTGAAGCTTGATGGGAAGCTCACCAAGACAGGACAAATGCAAGGGGTTTAAACCAGGCAGTCCTGATTGGGCAGTCTTCATAGAAGGAGCAATGTTCAAGCTCAGCATATATCACAATGACAACTCTGCAAAACTGGTTCTTTTCCTGCACCAGTTGCAGCAGGCACCAAGCTGAGGTTGCACCAAGCCCCACCCATAGGCAGCTGCCCCAAGGTGTGGTTTGAAAGGGGCTCTAAACCCATTTTGGCTAAAAGTATCTTTCCCTATCAAAGCCTACGTGGCCTGAACTTCCCACAACACTCATCACTTCAGAGGAACCTGTAAGAAAACAGGACAGGTCATTATTTTACTTGGCAGACTTAACTGTCCCTGAATACCCCTGAAAATGCAGGGGCTAACTATGAAAGAAAGGCCAAGGCCTAACTCCGAGCTTCTAGGACTGACAAGGATTTATCCATAAGCAATCAAACATCTCTCCCATTACAGTAACAGGGATGGAATCTAGGGCCTCACATATGCTAGCCAAGTACTGTAACCATCAAGCTATATCCCAAGTCCAACAAAAGTCTTGAGGCAAAGGTAAGAAAAAGCCAGCAGGCCAGGCATGATGGCACATGTTTGTAATCTGAGCACTCAAGAGGCTGAGGCAGAAGGATCACCAAGACAGCCAGTGCATGGTGGCACATGTCTGTAATTCCAGCACTTGGGAGGCTGAGGCAGGATCGTTGCAAGTTTGAGACCAGCCTGAGCTACAAAGTGAGCTCAAGGCCAGCCTGAACTCCATAATGAAACCCTGTCTCAAAGAGACTAAAAAAAAAAAAAAAGAATCACCAAGATTCTGAGGTCAGCCTGGGCTACAGGAAGGGGCTGGGGCTGAGTGGTCAAGTGCTTACCTAATATACAGAGACCTTGGGTCTAACTGTCAGCACTACACAAAAGAGAAGAAAGTTGGAAGGTTAGAAACAACCCTATTTGGGCAACTAAAAAAGTGGAGATCCTTGCCAGGGATATAGCTCAGCGGCTTAAGTGTCTGCCTGGCAAGTGTGAAGATCTTAGTTCAATTCCCAGCACCAAAAAAAAAAAAAAAAAAAAAAGGGATCCTCAAAGCAGTGGGCTGGGCACTCCCAGGGTCACATGCAAGGGAGACAAAAAAGGTTTACAGCAGTGATGTGCTAGTAAATGCTGAAAATGAGATCTCAGAGGGAAAACAATGTCCATGTGTGTATATATGTAAGTTTACTATAAGCCTTATCGACTAAAAGAATGTGCAGCACATAATTTACAAATAAAATGTACACTATTGTAATTCCATATAATCAATTTTTCACAATGCTTTTATTGATTAGTTTAGTTGCCAACTCTTGTATCTGCAGGGAACCTGTCTATAGTTGCAATTCAACCATGACTAACACAATCAGACTACAAAGAAATGTTTGGTCACTCCCGGATTCAGCAGTCAGTCAGGTGTTGGATGGGCATGGGCCACTGGCCAGTGACAGACAGGTGAGATGGGTCAGGGTTAACTTGCCTCTGACAGGAAACACCACAAGTTTCCATCCTGTTGGCAGCTTCAGAACTGAAGGCACCACCCGAGTTAGAAGACCGGGTACTCTAACTGTACCTCTCAGCTGCTACCCTGAGAAAGGCAGCATGTGCATTTCCAGGTGCTGACCAGCACTGAGGGCTTCTCCTGCTCATTCGGTGAGAGGCCATTTTTAGACTTTTAAGTAGACAGCATTCGCCTGTAAGGGGTCAAAATACTGTGCTCACAAGAGCTGTTCTTCGTTTTGTGGCACTGCCCACTCTGAAATAACATAAACCCGCTTTTCTTCTCAGAACCTGTTGCCAAGTGGTACTACTCTTGATGATTGGACAACCTCACAACTGATGGCTCTGATTATGCTGATTATGCTGGGAAGAGAAATGTTTGTCAGGTGCTTTTTTTAGGCGGGGGGGACTGGGGATCAAAATCACGACCTGGCGCTTGCCAGGCAAGCACTTATGCTGCTGAACTAAATCCCCAGCCCCGATGCTTTTAAAAATATACTTTCCTAGGCCAGGGACATAGCTCAGTGGCACAGCACCTGCCTCACAAGCCTGGCAGGTGCAAAGTCAATTCCTGGTACAAAAACAAACAAACAAACAAAAAAACCATATATATTATCCTGCCAGGTGTGGTGGTACATGCCTATAATCCCAGCACTCAGGAGGCTGAGGTAGGAAGACTGCTGTGAGTTCAAGGTCAGTCTGGGATACAAAGAAGGTTCTGTCTCAAAAAAATAAAAACAAAAAAATTTACACACACACACACACACACACACAGATTCCTATTCGAAAGGTATACTTTAGCCAGGCATAGTGGTGCATACCTGTAATCCCAGCACTCAGAAGGCTGAGGCAGGAGAATCACGGTAAGTTCAAGAGTAGCCTGGGTTACAAAGTGAGTGCAAGGCCAGCCTGAACTGCATAGCAAGACTCTATCTCAAAAAAGATGAACAAAATGAAAAAAGAAAAGAAAAGGAAAGAAAAGAAAAGAAAAGAAAAGAAAAGAAAAGAAAAGAAAAGAAAAGAAAGGGATACCTTAATCTCACCCTCTACTAAAAATATCACAGGAAGCCAGGTATGGTGGCACACATCAGTAAGCCCAGTACTTGAGAGGCTGAGGCAGGAGGATTGCTGCAAGTTTGAGATCAGCTTGGACTACAAAGTGAGTTTAAGGCCAGCCTGAACTGCATAAACACACACACACACACACACACACACACACACACAGAGCGAGAGCAAGCAAGCAAGCAAGCAAGCAAGCAAGCGAGCAAGCGAGCGCGCGCGCGCGCGAGAGAGAGAGAGAGAGAGAGAAACATTCTGGACCTCTTCTTCCATCCCAGGTGCCAAGTACTATGACAGGGTCTTCCCCACCACGGGCCAGAATACAAAGACAGCATGTTTCCTGTAGTAGCATCCAAAGGAACAATGTCACCAAAGCATGGTGTCTGAGTCTCTTTTAGATGAAAAATACATTCAACAGTGAAGCATCAGAGGAAGAGGAGGGATAGCTGGGAAATAGGCTGAGAGGGGAATGTTGGAGTCAGTTTCTTACATCTGAGTTTCCTGCGTTCACCTTTTGCCATCCAACTCTGTGTATAATGACTGGAATCCCTTGGGTGGCAAGGGGACAAGTAATGGGAGGGGCTTTGGCTATAAAACAGATTAAGCAACATCTGAGGAGAGTTGCTGGTAGATCGAGGCTTAGACCACAGTGCAGGTAAAAAGAAAAATGGAGTAGAATCTGAGAGACACTGACACTGGTAAACCACCTAACATGAGAGACACAAGCCTGAGCAAAAAAGAAAAGAGAAAATAGATACAATAAAATAAGGGCAGGTTGGGAGAGATCACTGCAGTAGACAACTGGGATGTCCTTACCCTCATCCTCCTCAGTAACTAATCACTAACCAGGCATGGTGGCACACATGTTACTTCCAGCTACTCTGAAGGTTGAAGCAGGAAGATTAAAAGTTTGAGCCCAGCCTGGGCAACTTAGTTGAGACCTTGTTTCAAAATAAAAAAGTACCAAGCGCTGGGGATGGAGCTCAGGGTAAGGCTCTGGGTTCAATCCCCAGTACTCACAAGAGAAAAAAATCACCAAGGCAAAGAAACAGCTGCACACTACCTTAAGTCTTTAGAGGTCTTACTGCTGAGTCAAGCAACTATTAAGCAAACAGAAAAATACAACTGAAACTTGATCATTTTGATGGATGGTCATCAGTCTTTGACATTAACAAAAATGTTTCCTGCTGTTGTTAAGCCAGTAGTCTGAAACTCAACTTTTATGTTAATTCAGAAAACCCCATTTCCTGAAACATCAGGCTTTAAAGTACAGTACGATAGAAGTGAGCACATTCTCATGGCATTAATACTCTCAAGGCAAGGGTTTAATGAGTTGCCCCAAAAACCCATGGGAAGGTGTCCCAAAGGAGAACACCATACATGGAGTCTGGTCATTGAAAAAGTAGGTGATTCACCTTCACATTACTCTTTAAAAACTGCAATAATAATTTTCCAAGTAACTGGTTGATGTTTTAAGACACTGGGTTGCTACAGCCGTAAGAAGAAATATCTGGATCTAAGAGAATCTGGTAACAATTATTTGAAAGAACACCAATTCTATTTTAAATATTAAGATATATTTTCAAATCTTAAGGATTTGAATACTGGTGAAAAAGTAGTAAGCAGATACAGAGTGGGTCAAGTGCAAACAGATCAACTCATAAGCAAGTTGTAGCCATAGTGACACCCTTAACAAAGGACCTTCTTCCTCCCACATTGAGGATAGATGAGTTGCTAGGCTCTTGTAAGAATATTTGAAACTTCCACAGTCTCACTGTCTCATGTTGACCTGACTTGAGTAAGAAGTGCCTGGCAGATTAGTAACACTCTGGGTGTTCTGCAGATAACCGACACGAAGGCTGTAACTAAGGAAGGAGACCCACGCGAATGTGTATGACAAAGCCTGGGCAGAATAAAAAGAGATTAGTCTTCCCTTTCTTTTTTTCCTCCCGCCCTTTTCTTCTTTAAAGGAGCTCTAGTCTTCATCACTACCTTTGGACATCATTTCTGGTTCCTTTAACCTTCCAACAGACTCATGCTAGACTCTGCAATGAGCTCCAGGCCTTGCACCTGACTGAATGCTCTGACTCTCCAGCACACAGGTGGTCATTTGGATTCTTTCATTCCTGATACTACAGGTGGCCACTGTATGCCTACCTCATAAATCCTTTATATTACCACATATGCACTTTCCACTGGGCATCGTGGCACACTCGTGTAATCCCAGCACTTGGGAGGTGGAGGCAGGAGGATTGTACAAGTTTGAGGCCAGCCTGGGTTATAAAGTGAGTTCAAGGACAGCCTGAACCACGTAAGTGACAGCCTGTCTCAGATAAACAACAACAAAAACCCCACATATACATTTTATATTAAATCTGTTCATCACCGGGCATGGTGGCAGATGCCAATAATCCCAGTACTTGAGAGGCTGAGGCAGGAGGATCATCACAAATTCAATTCCAGCCTGGGCTACATAGTAAGTTCAAGAACAGCCTGAGTCCCTGACTCAAAAAAAAAAAAAAAAAAAATCTGTTCCTCTAGTAAACCTAAATGATATAATGATCCTGGAGATGGCACTTGTCCTTTGATCTCTCCAAAAGGTCTAAATATTTCCATGGCCTTTCCTTCATCCATTCCAAACCAATCAAGGGCATTTTGAAGAATCCACATTTCCTGAGACATTGCCATGAAACAGTCCCAATCTCTAATTCAGCAATGGCTCCATGTAGCACTGGGGAGGAATCAAGCACTCTGCGCTATACTCTCAACATTTTCTCCTGTCTACTGAGTACTGTTTCTTGCTCTCCTATTTTTTTTTCATTCAATAAATATATATTCCATACCTACTAGGTGACAGGCTCAGTAGTAGGTCCTGTTTCTATAGAAGCAAACAAGGAAAAAAACCTCGCTCGTATTTTAACTGGGGAAACAAATGATCTCAGATAGTGATTAGTGCTAGGAAGAAAATAAAGAGTAATAAAATTCATAAGCAGTTGGACAGAAGGGAGACAAAAGAAAAAAAAAAAGAAAAAAGCTCTCTCTGCTTTAAAAGTCAAGCATGTGCTCTAGAAGACAGTGACAGCTCAGTGTGAAGAACTGAGGCATACAAAGCTCCAGAGGAAAGCTCTCCAGGACCTTTATGTCCGGGAACAGACACAAAGGATCTGTGGTATCAGAGTCAAGAGAACTAAAGGCAGGCCTGTGAGCCAAGAGTGAATGGAGAATACAGTGGATAAAGACAAGGTAGAAGAGATGCTTGGGCTGGAGAGACCAGCACACTGCTTTTGAGATTCTAGTCAAAGTGACATAAGCAACTACTGGTGCTAAAACTATCTCAAGAAGCAGAGATAATGAGGATAGAGTGTATGAAAGATACTATATAGATAAGGACAGCCAGACAGTCTCCAGAAAGGGACCTTAAGGACTAAGGTGAGACATGAGGCATGTCTTCAGGTCATCTTGGGACCAAACATTAATGACCCGACCAAACCTTACCATCTCCTCTGTCATAATTCTATGCCACTAGAGACCACCTACACTGGTATCTTCACAGAGAGGGGCTCATACTTCTCTGACAACTACATTAGTTTTTCCTCATTCTACACCACACTGATTCCCTTTGGAATCTGTCTCCACACACCCTTCTGGACTCTCCCCACATCTACCGCAGCCCATGAATTCCATTTCAAGGCAGGTCCATACACTTTCCTTCAGCTACTCATCTAATTTTTTAAAAAATTTTTCTGATGGGAATTTTCAAATGCTCACCAAAGCAGAGAGAACAGTATATAACAAATTTTCACTTGCCCATGACCAGCTCACTGGTAATTTTGGTCACTGCACTTGACTTGTAGGTACTGACCAGCTCAGAGTATAGCACCTCACTCGAGACTTCAAATGTCTACTGAGACAGCCTGAAAGTCCTATACACCTGTGGTGCCAGAATGCTGCTTTATAATGGGAATTCAATGACTCCAACTTTCCCTCTAGAAGCTGTGCAGCTGGGTATTTAGACCCAGGCACAGGGATTTGTGTTTGTCCCCAGTAACTTTCATCTTTCAGACTTTGCCCATTCTTCATGTCAGCAGGATCCTTGTGGACTTTGACTCCCTAATATTTAACCCATACCCAGTTTTCTTCAAAAAAGATAAAGAATTTGAATATGGACAAGAATGAGCTGGAAGAGCTTAGAGCTAGGAAACAATGTTTACACTGCTTATTCTGTGGATGAGGAAACTAAGACCCAAGAGAATCCACAGAATTATGGCACCTAGGCCAGAGCCTGAGATTCATGTGCTCTGCCATTTCCCATATCCACTTCTCAGTCCCCAGGAGGAAGTGCTGCATGAGAGACATCACTGGCCAGGCAGGCATCTGTACCACTGCAAACCGATCTCTAGTAGCTACCCGTCACACTCTTCTCATGTGGCAGATACTCAGGAGGTGCTGCTCTGCACCAGCCCTATTGTCCTCAACTGCTTTCTAACTCAATGTGCTCCACCTGCAGAGAGTAGGTCAGTACGCATTTTTCTCTGTTCTTATTCAGGCAACTCCTGAAGTATACAGGACCAAATAACTGAATTAGTCAGGAATGTTCGAAACATTCTACAATAATAACAAATTTACATGTATTAGAAATAAGACCTAGTCTGTTATTCAAAAAGTATCTCATTTAGGGGGTACCTAACAAAATATACATCTTAAAAATTCAGTACTCCAGAATGCTTTTTACAATTGTTTCCCTTTAAGAATCAGAGATTTAAAAAATGGGTAATAACCATACACACAACTTCATACAATAATGTGGACAATATGCAAGAAGCATCATGACTTTTCTAGGGTATCTGTGACTAACCACATTAGATGGAGACCACAGTTCAGAAGTGCAAAGCACAAAAAGTCTTCCAACAGAGGAGCCCCCAGGAATCTTCCTTCCCTCGGGAAAGACATGAAAGGTGGACAAGTTCTGAGCTTCACCAGAAAGTGCACACCCATCTTCTTAGCTAGGCTACAGCTGCATCAGCTATCAAACCATTTGCTCCTCTTTGCAAGAGGTGCACCTTTAGAAGGTCCCAACAGTTTCTGCTTATATTGTTCGACCAGCTGGTTGAAGTGAGCTTCTGTCTTGTTTCCCTTAGTCTTTTTCCTAGGAACCTAAAGAGAAAAAGAAAAGAGGTAGAAGATAATTATTTTCAAACCCTAAATATAACCTTACCTTCAGGCCACCCAACACAGAAAATAAGTAAGTACAGGTAGCATGTCCATCAGAAGAGGTGGGCTTCCAGAGAGATTCTTGCAGAGAAGAGCTCAAACAGAATCACCCAATGGCTGGGATCAGACCAAGAGTGCATGGCTGCAGGACTCAACCAAAGTGCTGGGTGGGTATTTCAAGGCCTCTCCAACTCCAGCTCCCAAATGCTCACTTCAACCTTAACATAACTCAGGATTTGGACATCCTCACTTGCCTCTATCCTCATCAAGAATACTACCATTTTATGGAATCTCAGAGATAGATTCCAGAATATAGTATGCAAAGTCACAAATTTCCAAGAGAGATTTCTTGAATAGGATGCAAAGTTGATGCTTCTTTCACTCTTAAAGGAGAGAGACTAGAGAAGAAAAAGAAAGTTTGACCTCAAATTGTCAAGAACATAGGACTAGTATTTTCCACCAAAAGGAACTAAGACTCAAGAAAAATGGCTAATACCTCCACTGGAAGAGAAACATGTAAGACCAGTCTGGGACATCCTGTACTAGAAAGCAAGAACACTGCCCAGAACAATAAGGTCACATCAGAACGACTCGGGAGCCAACCTGAAGAGGCTTATGCTAGCCTAAGACCAGAACAAAATGACTGCAATTGATTAAGACATATTGAGTATATGAAACTCAAGACTTCATAATACTAAAAAATTCTAGTCATTGGTAGGGGAATTACTCTGGAAACTTGACACAGAAACGAAAAAAGCAAGCATTTCCATATAAATGGTATTTTGTGGTAACCAAGATTCTTCTTTCTAGAATTCTTTTAAAATATTTAAAAATAATTGCCTGAATTAGAAAATCACCATTCTGTAACCCATATGAAATAATGGTTTAAAATAATATTACTCGGGCTGGGGATTTAGCTCAGCAGCATAAGCACCTGCTTTGCAAGCTTTAGGTCGTGAGTTTGATCCCCGGTACACACACACACACACACACACACACACACACACACACACACACACACAACATTACTCATTAGTTGTTAAAACTACTCAGGAAGCTGAAGTAGGAAGATCACTTTGAGTTTGAGGACTATATAATGGACTATATAATGAGACTCTGTCTCAAAAAAAAAGGGTGCAAGGAAAAAAAAGGTGTAAGAGTAGATAGTATATAATAATAAAGATTTAAGAAAAATAAAGCACATGTTTAAGTGCAGACTTCAGATAAACTAGAGACTTTTATAGGTAAATGGATGCAACTTGAGACCATACTTATTAGTGAAATAAATCAAGTCACATGCATGTGTTAACATGAAGCTGAATGAAATGACATATGTGTATGTGTATATATATATGTACATAAAAAACTAGTTAAGGTAGTTATACTACTGATTTCTCTAAGTTCACTGAAGGGAAAGATTTGTACTGGTATTTTTCAGACAACTGAATACAGATGTCTTGTGCTCTGGGTGAATGATTTGGGGATGACGATGCACAATGTATGTACCATTATTGCCCCAATTGACATGTTTTGAAATTTTAGGTTTTTTCTGTTTTTCTTTTGTTTTAGTTTGTTGTTGTTGTTTGTTTTTCTCCTTGAAATAAAATGGATTTTTTTTTTTAAAGTGTGGACTTCAGATCCTGCCTGGTATCAACCAAGTATAAAAAAACACTTGGAGGCAACTAGGAGAATTTCAATGTGGGCTAGGTATTAGATGACATAAAGGGTTCTTATTCATTTCAGTAGATATGATAATAACAATGTGTGTGTGTGTGTGTGACCTGATCAACTAGAGACACAATCTACAGCTTTTTTACACAGTCCATCTCTTGAGGCATACTTACATGTGAAGTGAGGTTTTCTTTTATATACTCTAGTGAGGGAAAAGCAGGCATGGAAAAGAGAGAAAACTACTGAAGCAAAGTGATAGACATACAAGTTAATTTTACTTCTCTTTCCATTTTTATGACTTCCCTAACATCCTCTCAAAAGCACATAGCTGTAACCCAAGAAGCCTCGCAGTTCTGTCAATTGCTGCATAGCAAAGCCTCCGCATACCACAGCCATGTGCCCTGCAGAACTCACCTGCTTGGATGAAGGCTGCTGTTTCTCTTGCTTCCACTGCTTTATCTGGGGCTTTGGCTTCTTAGGAGGGAGGGACTTCACTTTGCCTTTGTCTCGCAACCTGCAATAAGAGTCCTTCTGAGTTCTCTCAGCCTAAGAGATAAATTCTTTCTTTTTTTTTTTTACATCACTCTAAGTCCAGGATAAGTTAAGTCACTCTGAAATGGGATGCTGCAACAGACTATTCTACATTGTGTACTTGTTGGGGTTTTTGTTTTTGCTTAAAACTTCACACAAATCATGAAAACTTTCATTACCGTAACAAATATTTCATAAAGATTCATTTTTGTACACAAAACTAAATTTGTTGTCTCAAACACAAATTACAGCTGAGCCTCAAGTTATGTGGTCTCAGCAGACAAAACTGGCCATCTGGACAGGAAGAAGCTTTTCAAAAGAGAAAAATGGCTTCAAAGCCTGCCCTAGATGGCTCCTCTGTGGCTCTCCACCATTTGATCCAAGAGGAACATCTCTGCTGGTGTAGAGTCTTATGTGTTAGCACGTCCTCCCCAGGTGGGCCTGGCATATCACTAAGCATCTTATAGCCAAAAGAATGCCACAAGTGGAAAAGAGCTACATAAAAACAAAGGAGCTCAGGAGCCACCCGTTCTGTGCCACCCTCCTGCATCTCACCTAATTTTGGGGCCTCGGTGAGAGGGAAGCGCCAGGACCTTTCTTCTCTTCTTCCCATCGGGCAGCTCCACCTGCTCTACTTCAGCCTTGGTCTGGAACCCTGCCCATGAGGTGGAGCCCACCTTCCCCTTCTGCCCTAGCGGAGTCTCGCTTTGATCCTGTGTGTGGTTTTGAGCTGCCTTCCGGTGCTTCTCTTTTACAGGCTCTTTCTTCTGCTTTTGAGGCTCACTAGTTCCAGGCTTCATTTTCATTTTTTGCTGCATAAAACAGAAACTGCTACTTGGCTTTTGGATGAGATATGTTTGCAGTAAAAACTTACCAGAGGAGGAGATTAATATGAGCTTGGTGAAAAAGTCTTCCCTCACACAGCTGGTGACTACAGAAAAGTAGAACTAGAACCGGAACTACAAGCAGTTCAGAAGCCTTGCCATTGTAACAGTTACTGGGCAGGGGACACAAAATAACCATTCTTCTTTCCATAATACAGAATTAGAGTACAGCATTCTCCCAAGACTCAAAAGGCAGGAGTGAGGGACAAGGAAAGATTTAACACACATGGAAGGGAAATACCAGGAAAGGAAAGAAAGCAACCACCAGAAGAAACAAAGTAGTAAAGGCTGACTTTTTCAAACTCAGTGATAATCCTAAACCACAGGACTAGGAGCTGAGACAAAAACAAAAAGATAAACACCAAAAAATCTACACATAGACATATCAGAGTCAAACTACAGAATATCAAAAGCAAAAATCTTGAATAAAGTCCAGGGAATATCTTCCATATAGAGAAACAAAGGTAAAATTACATTCATTTCTCTTCAGAAATCACAGAGCAAGCAAAGATGGACTGAGATAAAGTCCTGAAAAAAAAAAAACAGCCTAGAATTCTGTATCCAAAAAATTATCTTTCAAAAGTGAAGGAGAAATAAAGATCTTCTCAAATAATCAAGGGAACACATTACCAGACCTGCTTTGGAAAAAAGGCTAAACTAATTTCTTCAGAGAGAAGGAAAATGACATAGGTCAAAAACTCAGACTTAGATAAGGCAAGAAAAGCATTAGAGAAAGAATATAAATGATGAGTAGGAAAAGCTGCTGTGATTTCAAATGAAGACAGTATAAAAGAATTTCAGATTTATTTGCACTAAAAGAGGAAGAAGATTCAAGAGAAATTAATGTTAAATAAGTGTCTGTTACTTTACTCTTTCACCTTTCAGATCTAGATAGGTACACTGACACAACCAACACTTATTATACACCTATTAAGTGCCAGACTGTTTCTAAGGAAATAGATATAAAATAAAGTGCCTACCACCTTTCAGGATTTGTAGTTTGGTGGAGAAAAGAGATGCATTTGGTAAAGTAAACTAAAAAAATAAAATTGTTTAAAGAAGTTCATGAAAATCCAAGAAATTACTTATCTGAGAGGTGGGAGAAGGCTACTTGAGGAAGACTCATCTGACTTGAATATGGGAAGTGAGAAGTACCCTTCTGAGTCAGGGAAAAGGAGCATTTTTACACAGAAAGCATATTACTACATGGGTATAGGCAATAAATAATGCAGGTTGCCTGAAGCAATAGCTAAAGGCAGGGGACAGGTGTTATTAGATGAGATAAAATGTTGATCTGAACCGGTTCTCTAACCCAGAGTCACTATCTTAATCACCAAAGCACCCATTCATTGATTATGTCCTTAGCCACAAAGATACAAATGTTCACTACATAGGCAAGTTAAGGTATGATATTGATGAGAGCTATAATAGTTATGGAATGCATAATAAACTGGTCCTATATGTTCTAGGAGAAGATGGGCAAGAGAATGAGTATTGACTCCATGCTGAACATGCAGCAATGTAAGTGATAACAATTACGTAATCCTCATCAGTTCAGTGAGGCAGATGTTAAGCTATTTTAGAAACAAGCTCAAGAAGTTATTTGCCAAGGAACATGTAGCAAAAAAGGTACAGAATCAGGGTTTGAACACAAGCACGCTTGTTTCTAAAGTCCCCAGTATTCCCTCTCTAACACACAAGATTAGAAACAGTATAAAAAATAAAAATAAAAAAAAAAAAGAAGAAACAGTACTAAAAGCACCAAGTATCACATTTCTAGATCTTTCAAAGAAGAAAAAAGAAACCTAGAAGGGACAGCTAAAACCATTAGATGACGTAAAACCTTTGCCTCAGCCATTAGGTTCACAATGGCTCACATAAAACACTGTATGAAACTACTAATAAGAAACTGGTCTGCTTCTCCTCTGTCCTCCTAACACAAGATGGGCCAGCAAGGAGAAGATGGCCTGGAGAGTCCTAGTGAACCAGGAGTAAAGGGTGAAATAGCCTAATTGGACACAGCACTATTCTAAGGGGGCAGAATCACAAACTAAACAAAATTAAAGTTTAATCACGCCCATAAAAATAAAAGACATTTAAGTTTTGTACCAGGCTGCGCTGGATCCTCATTTCCTTCATTTTAAGTTTCCTTCGATCTTCCAAAGAGAACTCCACTATTGGTCTCTGTGTCAGAGGAAGATAAAATATTATTTATTACTTCCCCCCCATTAGGGTGACTGAACCCAGGCCTCAGCAATTTAGACTTTAAGCACAAGAAGCTGAGTTGTCTCCCACTCCCAAACCTCCTTCTGCAAAATAGAGGTTGCTGCTCACTTCCTATACTTTAAGGTAAAGTGCCAGTTCTGCAAACAGCCTACCCAGCTAAGAGCGCCTTGTAATCATCTTATCACCTGGAACTGCCACTCATTCCCTCCCTACTCCCACATCAGAGGAAACAGGGTACACACAAGACAAGCCTTCTGCAGCTGGCCCTCAGACCAGGTCATCCCAGAGAATAAGACTAACCTTAAGAGACCCAAAGATTTCTGGATTGTTGTTGATGTGGCGGAGGGCTCTCAGGGCATGCGCGTGCTCCTGGAACTCAGCAAAGGCATAGCCCAGGGACTGCCCCTTCATGTTCCCATGAACTCCTTTAAGGTCTCGCATCACTCGACACTGTAAGTAGAATAAGAAAAAGACACAGTAATTACAAAATAAGAAGCCTTGCCTGAGATGAAGAACTTTAACAGTCAATAAGAAAACTATCTGGGGCTGGGGATTTAGCTCAGCTGCATAAGCGCCTGCCTTGCAAGCACATGGTCATGAGTTTGATCCCTGGTACTGATAAAAAAAAAAAAGAAAAGAAAAAAATTATCTGATGGGCTGGGAGTGTGGTTCAGTGGTACAGCACTTGCCTAGCATATATAAAGTACTAGATTTGATCTCCAACACCTTGAGGACAAAAAAAAAGAAAGAAAAGAAAAAGAAGAAAAAGGAAAGGGAGACAGGGAAAGGAAATCAGTTTATAGAAACAGAATCTTCACTTATATATCTTCACTTATATTGTTATATCATAACAATAAAACATGCTGGAATAATTCCATCTAATTAGAATACACTTATTGAAAGCACAAATCAAATTAGATGCTTCTTAAGAATTTGCAGACATCAACACGGACCTACACATAAGCACATAAACACAAGAAGACTTCTTGAAGAAAATTCCTGATAGCTAACTGTTCACAATACACACAAACTAAGAGGTACATGGCACTCTAAGTTACATAACAAGTCTTCACTGAGAATAGACAATTGTCCATAGCTCTCATCACTGAAGAAAGCCCCAGGAAGGAAACTAATAAAGGAGGAAGAGACCTAATGGCTGTAAGTGAGAAAAACATTTTAAGCATAGGAAAAAGTTGCCCTAACATGCAGCCTCAGAAATACGAGAAATTTCAGCTTCCTTTCCTCAATGTCAGGTGCTCTCTGGATGGATTTTTCCCTAAATCCTTAAGCAGGCTATAGCAGGCATTGGGGCAATGAGGTTTCATAGGCTATTTTGAGAAAACTGATTATTTACATAGGATAATCCCTGAGTTGCTGTTATCATGAAATGGAAAAGTCCAAGTACAGGGGGGACTTGGATGCTACCCTTGGGTTATATCCAGGACCCATAATGAGCCTACACTACTACTCTACACTGCAGGGGAATCAAGAAACACATACAATGAACTCCTGTTTTTAAGTCACTATCTTGCTGAGAAACCATGCTGATAACAAATAAAAGACTAAAGAGAAAATCAATATAATGTACATACAGAATACACACAAATTTCTCTAAATTACAACTTTTAAATGTGCACACACTGTAATGAGGTTACACTGTGGAAATCAGTGTGGAGATTCCTCAAAAAACTAGGATTGGAGGTCCCATTCAACCCAGCTATTCCCCTTCTGGGTATCTTCACGAAAGAATTAACTACATCATACCACAGTGACATATGTTCACTCATATTTCTAGCAGCACAATTTGTAATAGCCAGATCTTGGAAAATAACCTAAATGCCTACTGACTAAAGAATGGATTTTAAAAAAAGATGTGGTATTTTTTTATAATGGAATACTACTCAGCCATAAAGAATGATTAACTGGACACTTTTATAGGTAAATGGATGTACCTTGAGAACATACTTATAAGTGAAATAAATAAGACACACATATATAAACATCATACTGTTTCATTAGTGTGACAAGCTGAAAGAAAAACACACACACACATATATATATATATGTATATATATATACACACACACACAAAAAGTAGTTAAGATGGTTATACTACTAATTTCTCTGAGTTTGCTGAAGAGAAAGATTTGTACTGGTACTGTTTGGACAATTGAAGGCAGATGTCTTGTGCTTTGGGTGAATGATTTGGGGATGACAATGTACAATGCATGTACCATTGTTACCCCCTGATTGATGTGCTTTAAAATTCTGTTGCATTTTTTTCTTCTTCTTCTTTTTCCTTTTTTATATTTGAATAAAATGGATTTGAAAAAAAAATAATAAAAGTGCATACACTTAGTATGGTGGATACTGACACGAGACACTATAGGACTGAGCCCTATCCCCGTAACACTCAGAGCAGTGGTGAGATATATGCTGATATACTCACATTCTCCATGTCACCTTCCCGACCCCAATACAAACCTTTTGAAGACTTTCACAGATGAGGGAAACCATTTGTGGTGATGTAATAGAGCAAAGCAGACCCAATTAACAACGATGAATTTAATACAAATACTGACTGAGAGATAACTAATTGAAGGATGGGCCAAGGATCTGAAGATAAAAATAACACTTGCCCAAAGAGATCATTATGGTTTACAATTTCTGGCCAGTGTGGCATAAAAGTGCTACAAAAGTGACACACAAAGGATGCTATGGAGGTAGAGGTAAGAATTCTGTAATCACAGACAGTGAAATCAAGTCCAGCTGGGAACCCAGTGTTCTCTGGATCCCTGTGCTCACCACTGGGTACTTCCCGTCAGGAAGAGCCTAACTACTAGTAAAACGCTTTTACACCTTTTACAATAGCATCCAAAAAAAAAAAAACCTAGGAATTACTCTAATGAAGGATGTAAAAGACCTCTATATTGAAAACTACAGTACTTTGAAAAAAGAGATGGAAGAGGATATTAGAAAATGGACAGATATCCCATGCTTTTGGGTAGGAAAAGCTAATATAGTGAAAATGGCCATACTTCCAAAACTGTTATACAGATTCAATGCAATTCCAATCAAAATTCCAATAGCACAACTCACAGAATTAGACAAAACAATCCATCTGGAACCAGAAGAGACCTAGAATAGCAAAGGCAATCCTAGGCAACAAAGGTAAGGCAAGAGGCATCACAATCCCTGACTTGAAATTATACTATAAAGCTACTGTGATAAAAACAGGATGATACTGGCAAAAAAAAAAAAAAAAACAGACCCGAAGATAAATGGAATAGATTAGAAGATGCCAAAACAACTCTAGACACAGTAAGCCACCTCATCTTTGGCAAAGGTGCCAAACACAATCACTGGAAGAAAGATAACCTCTTTAATAAATGGTGCTGGAAAAACTGGCTTTATACATGCCAAAGATTAAAACTGGACCCCTATCTTTCATGCACTAAACTAAAATGAGGAGAATGGATCAAAGATCTTAATATTAAAACAGAAACATTAAATCTGCTGGAAGATAGAGTGGGTAAAACTCTTGAAGACACTGGTGTAGGCAAAGACTTTATGAACAAAACCCTGATTGTACAGGAACTATCATAAAAAATCAACTGGGATCTCATTCTACTGAAAAGCTTTTGCATACCAACGGAAACCAACAGTGTGAAGAGACAATCCACAATGTGGGAGAAAATGTTTGCCAGCTGTACCTCAGACAAAGAATTACTATTGAGAACATAAACTCAAAAAAACTCAGTCCTTCCAGATTTAAAGACCCAATCCAAAAATAGGCATTTAAGATGAATATATACTTCTCAGATAAAGAAATATGAACAGCAAATAAATATGTGAAAAAATGTTCAGTATCACTGGTCATTTGAGAGATACAAATTAAAACAACACTGAGATTCTACTTCACCCCAGAAAGAATGGTTACTACCAAGAAATCAAGGGGCCAGGGATTTCACTTAGTGGTGTAAGTGCCTGCCTGGCAAGCATAAGGTCATGAGTGCAATCCCCGGTACCACAAAAAAAAAAAAAAAAAAAAAAAAAAGAAATCAAGCAATAACAAATGCTGGAGCAGTTGTGGGGAAAAAGGACCCCTTCTCCATGTTGGTTAGAGTGTAGACTGGTGCAGCCACTGTGGAAATCAGTGTGCAGATTCCTCAAAAAACTAGGACTAGAGATCCCAATCAACCCAGCTATTCCCCTTCTGGGTATCTTCACAAAAGAATTAAATACACGTTCCTAAAATAATTAAATACATCCACAGCGATATATGTGCACTCATATTTCTAGCAGCACAATTTGTAATAGCCAGATCTTAGAAAAATAACCTAAATGCCTACTGAATGAAGAATGGATGGAAAAAAAAGATGTGGTATTGTTATGCAATGGAGTACTACTCAGCCATAAAGAAGGTTAAACTGGAGACTTTTATAGGTAAATGGATACAACTTGGGACCATACTCATAAGTGAAATAAATAAGACACATGTAAATATCATACAGCCTCATTCCTGTGAGAAGCTGAAAGAAACAACATATGTATATGTATATGTGTATATGTATAAATATGTATATTTACATATATATAAAAATAGTTAAGATAGTAACTACAGATTTCTCTGAGTTCACTGAAGAGAAAGATTTGTGCTGATATTGTTCAGACAATTGAAGGCAGATATCTTGTGCCCTGGGTGAATGATCTGGGGACTACAGTGTGTAATGTATGTACTACTGTTGCCCAATGATTGATGTGTTTTGAAATTTTATTTTTTTCTTCTTCTTTCTCTTTGAAAGAAAATAGATTTGGAAAAAAATTAAATTTAAAAAAAGAAAGAATGGCTATTATCAAGAAATCAAGCAATAACAAATGCTGGATGGGCTGCAGGGAAAAAAGAACCCTTCTCCATTATTGGTGGGAGTGTAGACTGGTGCAACCACTGTGGAAATCAGTGTAGAGATTTCTCAAAAAACTAGGACTAGAGTTCCTATTCAACCCAGCTATTCCCCTTCTAGGTATCTTTCCAAGAATTAAACATATCATACCACAGTGATACATGTGCACCCATGTTTATAGCAGCACAATCTGTAATAGCTAGATCTTGGAAACAACCTAAATGTCTATCAACTGAGGAATGGATGAAAAAAATGTGGTACTTTTATACAATGGAGTACTACTCAGCCACAAAGAAGGATAAACTAGAGATTGTTATAGGTAAATGGATGCAAACTGAGACCATATTCATAAGCGAAATAAATCAGACACACATGTATAAACATCATATTGTCTCATTAGTGTGAGAAGCTGAAAGAAACATATGCAGGTGGATATAACAAAATAGTTAAGATAGTTATACTACACATTTCTCTGGGTTCACTGAAGAGAAAGATTTGTGCTGGTATTGTTTAGACAATTGAATGCAGACATCTTGTGCCCTGGGTAAATGATCTGGGGATGACAATATGTAATGTATGTACCACTGTTGCCCCATTATTGATGTGTTTTGAAATTTTGTTCTATTTCTTTTCTCTTTGAAAGAAAATGGATTGGGGGGGGGATGCTCTTATGGTCTCTGCAATCACATTACAGCATCTACTGTAATGCTAAGGACACTGCAGGCATTTAATCAGTATGTGTTAGCTGGGTGTGGTGGCACATGCTTGTGATCTCAGTGCTCAGGAAGTTGAGGCAGGAGGATTGCTGCAAACTTAAGGCTGGTCTGAACTACACAGTGAGATCCTGTCTCAAAAAACCAAAACAGAAGCCAGGGATATAGCTCAGTGGCAGAGCACCTGCCTGGCAAGCACAAGATCCTGAGTTTGATTCCTGTAAGAAAAGAAAAGAATAGAAAAGCCCAAAAATAAATACATGTTAAACTAACTTATGATACTTTCTCACATTCTGCTGTAATCTGGTCAGATGGAAAACAGTTCTAAGAAGAAAAGAAACAAAACCAAGAAAACTGCCTAACTTAGCCTTGCATACCGACAACATGTCCAGAAGAAAATCTGTTGACAAGCTGGCACCAAAGACAGACACAAACACTCGATCCAACCTAGGAGAACCAAAGTTCTGAATGGACAGGCAATGCTTACCTCCTTGATGCGCACCCCCTTCTCCCCCCTAGTGGCATTCAGCAGCAGCTTTCTGAGCTGTTTGTCATCCACAGCCTTTGGCAGATTGTGCAGGCAAAGCCTGGTCTGAGAGACAAAGATATTCTGGTCCTTAAGTTTCTGATGCTTCAGTAGCTCAAACTGAAAAAATTTAAACACCAACAAATTGTTAACAGTTTAATCCATCTTTAAAAAGACAGGTTCATAATTCTCTAAAAGGAAAGACCATGCCATCCATCCCATAAAACCACACATACAGAAAAAGGAGGGAGCTGCCCATCCCACAGCCTTATATTATCCAACACAGGAAAAGGAAGGTTCAAAGAGAGGTGGTAAGATCACAGGCTTCAGCCTCAAATCTAAAGTAGAAGGCCTGGGAGGCTGAGACAGGAGGATTGTTGTGAGTTTGCGATCAGCTTGGGCTACAAAGCGAGTACAAAGCCAGCCCAAATTGCATAGTGTGTGACCCTGTCTCAAAAAGCCAAAAATAAAGAAGGCCAGGGGCTGGAGTTTAGCTCAGCAGCACAAGCACCTGCCTGACAAACACAAGGTCATGAGTTCAAACCCTAGTACCAATAAAATAAAATAAAATAAAATAAATAAAATAAAATAAAGTAGAAGGCCATTGAACTGATGAAATCTTTTTGTTTTCATCTTTTCTAAGATGGGGGTCTTACTACCTTGGCTTTATACTTGCTATGTAGCCTAGGATGGCCTCAAACTCACAATTCTCCTGCCTCAAGCCTCCTGAACACTGAGATTAAGGTATGTGCCACCACACCTAGCTGTCACATAAAATTTCAAAGATTTGATTTTTCATCCACAAAATGGAACTGCAGATCAAACTATATGAATCTCTCAGCACTGATGTGAGGCCAAAACAAGATTATAAAAGAAAAAAATTCCTAATTCAAAACATGATCCATAATAAATAATAAATAATACTGCAGTTAACATCTATTTCTGGTCCTCATCCATCTACTAACTAAAAATAATTATCTAGTGCCTCCTTCCAAAAGGAACTGGAATTTATTTGACAACACTTGACAGAATGGTGTCTCGTCTCAACTGTGCCACCTTGAGGCAAAGGCAGGTCCATAGCCACTGAAGCACGTTCTGTCCTTAATGCAGCTCCCTCCACTGGCGCTGCCACAAACACTAGCACCCTACTGACCAAGCCTCTCTGTGCCTACTGCATGATCTGGCAGCTCGCTACTCAGCAAGAATTAGGGAAACCAGAGTAAGACCCAATTCATACAATGCCATGTAACACTGATATAATACCATGGCTAATGTATTTGCTACTTCACTGTGTGTTTTTCTGACAAGGCTATAAATAAGGTCTCTAACTTATACTTGGTTCTTTGGTAAGCCAAGGCAGCATTCAGTAATTGTTTTTGATTGACTTACAAACTATGGTGAGCCTGAAGGCTGGTGCCCAAGCTACTCACTCGTTCTCGTTTGGCCATATCAGCAGCACTCACACCCTCAGCAGCCTTCGTCCCAGCACGGATCACTGCAGAAAAAGGGAAAAAGGCCAAGATATCACCAAGGGAATTTTCACTGAGCAACAGGAGGAATGTGATTTGAATGATGCAAACTCTCTGTACAGGGCCCATAGGACTGTGTTGGCCAGGGCATAGTGGCATTTGGTTGGGTCTGAAAATAGGCTACAGGGCTAAGTTCTGAGCTTTAGGTTCTCTCAAGGACTAAAATACTGAACATTTTGTGATTTTATTATTCTCCTTCTCTCCCTTCACATACATACACAATGTTAGATGAAAAGGGCTGGAGGAAGTTCTGAAAATAAGTACAATTAAGGCATTTAGCATGCCAAATATTCCACCTACAACCTGCCCCTGAAACTTAGCTGCTCCTCATGTACTTGAGGGCTAATCTCTCAGCAGTAAGACAAGCCAGCCTAGAGAACAGACCTACTGCCAGAGCGACCTAAGACCAAAGGCTGATGCTTACATGTCTAGTCGCGATTGTGCAGCTGTGCAGGAGGAAGGCTGAAAAATACCATGTGACCTAGAAAAAGGGATTTTTTTTAAAACTTCAAGCTAATTTCTGATTTTCCCTGTGACATAAAGGAAGGGTGCTAGTTGCACATTTTAAATTTATGAATAATTCAAAAGAGAAATTTTAGTCATAATTTTCAATTCCTCCAGAAGCAGCAAAGATAACCTGAGTTTTCCTACACTTTGCCTTGCCAATCCCCTAATGAAAAAGTCTAGATGCAACCAGGCAGAAAAGATAACAAAACTGGTTAATCCACAAAAATGGGTGAAACCTGCCTAACAGAAAGCTATACTTACTAAAGTGGAATAACAATATAAGCCAGTAAAGGAAGAAATTTGAGTTCTTTAAAAATTTGAAACATGCCCCAAAACATACAATTGCTAGCTTACTGTCACAGCACAATGCCAGCAACTTAAAAGCCTGGCTCCCACCATATTCCACTACTCACAGCCTTCTCGGGCCAGATAGAGGTTCCGGGTTCCGGTAGGCTTCTTTACTTTCTTTGTCTGAAGTTTTGCAGCCTCATCACGGGTCACAGCCAAGTCAATCTTGAGCTGCCGGCCATCCAGTTTAAGCCCACCACCCTGCAACAGATTGTAATCCTCTCTTCAAATACATAGCAAGCGGAAACTAAGCTCCTGACGAGGAACACTAACAAAAAGGACTCAGCAAACTATGGAATCATTATGCTATGGAAGCCACGCCCTCGGATGTTTCAGCCTGGCTGGTTACAAGTGGATCTCTGAGTCTCACATTTATTATAGCTGTGCAGAAGGCATATTGAGGGCAAGCTGAGCGTGGTGGTATACACCTGCACCTGAAATTCCAGCACTCAGGAGACTAGGCAGGACTGTTGCGAGTTCAAAACCTGCCTGAAATATATATCAAGTGAGTTCAAGGCCAGCCTGAACCTTAAACCCATATAGCAAGACTATATTTAAAAAAAAAAAAAAAAAGCTGGGTATAGTGGTGCACACCTATAATTCCAGGACTTGGGAGGCTGAGATAGGAGGATCACCATGAGTTCAAAGGCTACAGTGATTTCAAGGTTAGTCCTAGCTACATCGTGAGACTCTCTCAAAAAACAAACAAAAGACAAAGACAATTTACTGAGGGTAGCCGGACACACACTTGTAACCCCAGCACTTGAGAAGCTGAGGCAGGAGGATGACTGTGAGTTCGAGATCAGCATGGGCTACAAAGTGAGTTCAAGGTCAGTTCAAACTGCATAGTGAGACCTTGCCTTTAAGAGACAAAAAAGAAAGAAAGAAAAAGTACTGAGGGTAATCAGCAGTAAGAAATTCACTTTATGGAAGTTGATTAGAACCAAAGTAGGCCCAAATTGAGAAAAATGATCTGTTAATAGATGATTTTTTAGTATCCTAAACAAAGTTAATGAAATGGTACTATTAACTCTACTCAAGAAAAACTTAGAGAGATAATAAAGGATAACATCTCAAAACAATGTATATTTAGTTACAGAACACATAAAAAAATTTTAAACCATATATACTTTATCTCTTAAACATGTGTTCCATGTCACTGCTTGGTTTTTGGTTTTCTTGTTGTTTTTTAAGACAGGGTCTTACTCTGAAGTTCAGACTGGCCTTGAACTCACAGCAATCCTCCTGCCTTAGCCTCCTGAGTGCTGGGATTATAGGCTTCATTGATTTCCAAATACTTTTTTGTCTTAATCTTTCATATTATCAATCTAAAATAGAGGCTGACACCCATGCAGTAATCAGTCTCAGACATTATTATACCTGTTTCCTAGCCTAAGAAATAGGGATAATTTTACCTACCTAATAAGACCCATACACTGATTAAATAAAGCAATGCATGTAAAGTTCAGTGCCTAACACACACCAAGTTCTCAGTATTAGCTTTATTATTAATGGAACTATGTGACACTGGATCTTATCTGTAGGAGCCACTGTCTCCTATCTTACAGGGCAGTGATATAAATCTGTTAGAGCTTCAACGATACTAACAGCCCACTGTGGCACACATGATATAGGTTCACCACCACTGTTATAGGGTAAAAGAAATATTATTCTAAGCTGGGTATGGTGGGGCAAGCAAGGCTATATTCCCAGCACTCAAGAGGCTAAGGCAGGAGGATAACTGCAAGTTCAAGGCCAGCCTAGGTTACATAGCAAGACCATCTCTCAAAAAGAACTGAAAAGGAAAAAAAAAAGGCTCTCTCACCTCAGTCTCTGGAGAAGCAGCTGTGAGGCATTTCTGAGCAGCTTCTTGAGTCATGAACTGGGCAAATGCACAACCTACACAGAGGCACCAAATTAAGTTAGATCTCAAACTCCATGGTTGACCAGGAAGCCAAAGACAATACTATATGACAAATAGCCACAACCTGACACAGAATCAAAGGGGTAAGTAACATCCATTTATTAAGCACTATAAGACAGGATCCGTGTTAGGGATAAAAGGGTCAAAAGCAAATCTGATAGTATGCCTGCTCTCAATGAGCAATTTTATTATTTCTTTCATCATCTCTAATGTATCATAGTACTGCAGCCTCTATGACTCTCTTCTTAATAAAATTCATACAAAGCAGTAGAGAAATACCAGCAGAACACTGCATTCAGCATCATTTACTGAGTGCCTATTAGAGGACTAGTAGATGAGGCAGGAACCACTTAACCCTAAAATTAATTTCATTTCACCATCTCAAGAGTCACTTGGGAGGCATCAGATAATAGAAGATCTGCTTCCTAGGGTAAAAAAGGCTGCTATCACATGAATACCACAAGAAATCAGAAACCTATACACTCAGTTCTTGGCTCATGCTCTAGAATCTTCTCAAGGCCTTCACTGGTTAATGCAGGGCCAGGCAGCCCAACAAATTTCTGCTATTGACAATAAGCAGCTTTGTAAGCACAGGAAAAAAAATGTTTTACAGAAAAGAAATACAAATTTCATATTATTTTGCTAGCAACCCTTTAGACTTTAAATATGTTCTCATATATGAAAATACTACCGTATCACCTAGCGCTAAGAGGGCATTATCTCCTGTAGGAATGAATGGCAGCCACCTAACTGAGAGACACTGCTGCAGACCAACCCCAGGATCACCATTTAGTGAGGCCATCTCTGCCTCCTCCACGTAGAGCTGAAGGCTCCTCCTTCCATGTCCCCATCCCTTCCCATCTCTCATTCACATATCTCTTACGTCACTGGATAGGTTATATCTTCCCAAACAGAATGAATGCCTTAGGAATAAGAACCACGTATCAAAGCATATAGCATTAACAGATATTCAACAGGAAGAGACAACTACAATCAGACCTCCATTTCTATAAGTTCTGCATTGGTGGATTCAACCAACCACAGAATGAAAAAAATGTGTCTATACTTAATATGTACAGACATTTTCTCTTAACACTCCCTAAAGTAATACAGTTGAACAGCTGTTCATATTTTATTAGGTACTGTAAGTAATCTATAGATGATTTTTTAAATATATGGAAGGATTTAAAGCATAGGTTACACGCAATTTTATAAAAGAAATCTTAACACTCATAGATTTTGGTGTCTGTCTTGGTCTTGGAAGTAATCCCCCATTGGTACCGTTGGACAAGTATAATAAAAATACAGGGGGAAATGTTTCTAATGGGTAGATTAGCCTACTTGTATAATATGAAGAAAATGAGTGCTTTCTTTGTAGCTAAGAATTTATCATTGGAACGTCCGGGGTCAGTGCTAAGTTCAATCCTAACATTTCCCTAAAAGTCTACAGATAGTATTTAGCTCTTCTAGGTAGTGAAACAGCATGCTCAGAGGGGTATTATGGAAAGAAAACTGGGATGCATGAGTAGGCAGAAAAGGTATCAGAAAAAAATTAAGCTAGGAAGACAAAACATTAAGAAAAAAAATGTCTTTTTAAGATCATTAATTGTTCACAATAATAAACCAAAAAAGACATCCAGCAAATCAATTAAGATTACATTCTATAACTATCAACTCAATATACTACTGTACTCAAAAAGAGATAAAAGATACTAGATACCATCAAAGTAAAGTATTATCATACCTGCACTGGGAACATTATAATGAGTTCCAGTTGCTGATTTTTAGAAAAACTGGAAATGAAGAAAGTCCAAGAAGTGTAACTACTAGAGCTGAAGACATCTCAACTCATTAGCTCTAGCTGAATTCACGCATTTTACATGTAAGAAACTGGAGTCCACAACAGTTAACTGCAAAAAATCAAGTAGCTAGATAGTGGCACAGCTGGGACTATGTCCCTAATCTCTAGGAAGCTATTCAGTACTGCCTCATTTACATTTTTTTAGCTGAGAAAAAGACTAAAAAGTAATTTGAAAAAGATTTAAACAAACAAAGCGCGCGCGCGCGCGCGCACACACACACACACACACACACACACAAATAGGGGTACAGCCCAGTAGTAGAGCACTTGCCCAGCATTCACAGGTCTTAGGTTTGATCCCTAGCACTGGGAGGAAAAAAGTTATTAACCCATGGATAAGCTCTAGAAAGCCCATGAACTCTCTCAAGTGGCATTTCCCTCCCCATAGAGGAAGAGGCTTACAGCTTTTGGTACACCTCAAAGGAACCAAGAATCAGAACTAAGAACTTAGTGCTTTAGAATGGCTGCAGTTTATAAAGTCAAAGATTATGAATGGGTTGAAAAGATGTTTTTGTAATAGTAATGTAACTAGAATGTGGAGTGGTTAACTCTTTCAATACAAAATACATAGCTTTATGGGAAAAAATTCATTCATGTAGCATGCCTGCTACATAGTTTTTCTTTTGAATGTTGCCATGCAACAAAGTTTCTCTGGAAGTTGCCATCTTTAACAAAAACAACAGAAAAAAAAGGCCCTAATAATTTCAAGCAATGCAGAATGATTAATACCCATGAGATGCTATCACATTTGAAATTCAAAGAACAACAACAAATGGAGTTCATTACCCTAAAGTAAATAAGCAAGAGCTTAAAATGCTTAGACAAAACGATGGCTGGCAACACCATTAAAGACGCTCAGTTTGACATTATATTGCAGAAAGTCCTTGGGGTTCCATGGAAGCCCCTGGGCTGGAATGGAATGTAGACCTCAGAATAGCATCTGTTGCTCTCATGTAAGCTAGTCAATGCCTAGAACACTGACGAGGCCAACTGACAGCAAATACCTTTAGAATGCTCTGTGTCTGGATGCAAGACAATGCGGACATATTTAAGATTTCCAAACTGTTGGAGGAGCTCCCCAAGTTCTTCTTCCTCTGAGTCAAAGGACAGATTTCTATGGAATACAATAAAAAAGATCATAAGGAAGGTCAGTGACAAAGTGAGATCCTGTGTTTGAGGACAAAGTAAATACCCTCAAGTGTCCTTTCCTCATAACCACCCTCCTTTGCTCAGAAATAGGCCCAATAGACAGGGGTGGCCCTCAGTAGCCAGGCCTCTGCTATATGACTCTGCCCCTTCATCCTAACTGGCTGACCCACCTATATCTTGCCCAGGAACTTGAAACTTAAAAAAACATATAGAAAGACAAGAAGTTGTAGGTGCAGAATAAGTTCGAAGATGAAGACTAAGTTCAAAATAGCAGTGCTTCACCAGAAGGAGACTTCTAGGGTACTATAAATATTGTATATGATGACCTATGTGGTGACTACATGAATATACACATGTGAAAAATTTCACTAAGCTGTATACTTTGAGCAATTGACCTACAGAATGGTATACCTTTAAAAAAAAAAAAAAAAAAAAAAAACAACAGTAGTGTCCCCAGAGAAAAGATCCACAGCCTCCTCCAACAGTGAGGGTCTAGATTTTTATCCCCTTCTTAAGGTCTTCTCTTCAACAACTTGGCTTCTATGAGATATCCCAGTGTTCATCCAACAAATGCTTTTTCACTTAATGTGGCCAAAATTAGTTTCTCTTACTATAACCACAAGATTCACACATGACCCATGAAAATGCCAATCTATTATAACTGGAAGGGCAGAAAGAACACCATGCAATAAAATCTACTTCACCCCCAATCCCTGCCACCCCTTTTCCTGGACACAGGTGGCATACCTCATTTCATTCTCAACATTGCTTTAAAAATTCAGCATGAAAAGGCAAATCATTTGGGTAAAGTGGGTATCACCCCTGCATTCTCCCTAAATGGCCAGCACCAGAAATATTCAAACAGTTAAAACACTTGATTTGTTCCAGTAATACCACCTCAATTATAAAGAATGGCATCTTTATAAAACACCAAGACTGCTGCTACTACTCATCTTTTGTTTCATAGATCTGATTCTCCTAAATGTCTCATTGTTTGGTAAGTCTCATGGCATCTAACTTTCTGGATTAGGTACAAAAACAGTGCCAAAGAAGGAACTGAGGAAGAGAGGCAGTGAGGGAGAGAAGGTGGGGGAAAAGAGATAAGAGAAGAGAGGAGAAAGGAAGGGGAAAGGGCAAAGAAGAGGGAGAGGGGAGGGGCAGGGGATAGAGAAAGGAAGAAAGAATAAAAAAGGGACTGGATAGGACAGGACAGGACAAGATGGGGTGGGAGAACTATGAAGACAATGCAAACAGCAGGTCTTAGACAGGAGGCAAACCTGATAAAAACAGTTTTCCCTTCATTCACATCAGAGGGTAATTTCCTCTTCTTTGTCTTTGAGATTGGCACACCTAAGGTAAGAAAAAAAAAAAAACTGAAAAAGACTAATGCAAATCATATGACAAAGGGCTAACTTCTTAAATATGTAAAGATCTGCACAAAATTAATTTCAAAAAAAATTTTAAATGGACAATGGATAAACAACTAAATATATGAAAACTCATTATTAAAGAAAAACAGCAAGCTGGGTGTGGAAGCACTGGGTGAGTAATTCCATCACTCAAGAGGCTAAGAAGGCAGGAGGATCACTGCAAGTCTGAAGTCAGTCTTAACTATATAGTAAGACCCTGTCTCAAAAATATAGAAAAGAGAAACAGCCAGACACAGTGATGGTAATCATAGCTACTCATGAGGCTGAGGCTGGAGGATCTCAAATTCAAGGCCAGCCTCAGCAACTTACTAAGCCCATCTCTAAATAAAAAGGGCTTGGGATGTGGCACAGTGATAGGACATTTGCCTGATATGTACAAGGCTCTGGGTTTAATCTCTAGCATGGGGGAAAAGAAAGAAAGCAAAGCAGCTAAGAAGCCAGAGGTGTTGGGGGTAAAGCATATACTTAGTATATGCCATGGCCTGGGCTCAATTCTAAGCACCACAAAAAAAAAAAAAAAAAAAAAAAAAAAGAACAAACGAAAGAAAAGGAAAACATAGCCCAAGAAAAGAGATACTATTTTTCACCCACAAATTGGCAAAACCAAAAAGACTGATGGAATACAATTTAGTGAAAAATGTGTAGTCACACATACCTATAATCCCAGCTAGATTCAAGAGGCTGAGACAAGAGAATTGCCAAAAGTTCAAGGCCACTATGAACTACATAGCAAGACCCAATCTCAAAAAACCAAAAAACAATTTTTTTATTAAAAAAAATGTGCGAAAAAGATATTCTCATATACTGCTACGACAGGGTAACTTTCTGAAAACATAATATGCAGAACTTTTGAGGACAAAATATACCTATGCACATACATTCACATGCCTAAAAACATTTATATTGTGTGCATGTGTACATGTACGTGCTTTGCTTGTAATTGTGGCAAGACATTCTCTGGACACATAACAAACACTAACAGTGGTAGTCTCTTAGGTAGTCTCTTAGTGGTAATCTCTATCAGCCTGAGGATCTGATTATTAAGGGGACACTCACTGCATGTTTTGAAGAATAAGCACGTATGCATACCTGTACACAGAACATTTCTGGAAGTTTACATGAGAAAAAAAAACAGCAGTTACTTGTGGGAATTGTTAGGCAGATTGGTGAGGAACTTTTAATTTCCTATTATAAGCTTCCTTCATTGTATCTTTTAACTTTCATTATCAGCAACCAGTTCTTAAAGTTTTTAGGAGAAAGAATAGTAAGAAACAGCTAATCTGGGGATCTCATAGTAATGTTACTGGAACAGCTTCCATTTTGGTAGCTACCATTATCGTCACAGAAAAAGCTTACTTCCTCAGATTTTTCGTATGGTCAAGCCAACAAATCAGACTTACAGAAAAGGAAACAAAATAGCTGAACGAAAATGTCTAACCAGACAAATCAAAGGATCACTAATTGGCCATTTCTCATTCTGTAATGTACTGCCTTCCTCAATAAATGAGTTTATTCTCAATAAAGGCAGCAGTGGGGATTGGCAATAGTTTTACAAAATGCTCCCACATGTCCTTGTTATGAACTGAACTGTGTCCCTCCAAAATTAATATACTAAAGTCCTAACACCCAAAGTGATTGTATCTGGAGACAGAGAACTGAGGAGAGGTAATTAAGGTAGAGTCATAAGTGTGGAGCTCTATCCAACAGGGGGGGCGTCCTTACAAGAGACCAGAGCTTGTTTTTATTTATTCTTTCTGCCCTTGAAGCACACAGAGAAAGCTACATGAGGACACAGGGAGAAGGCAGCAGTTTGCAAGCCAGGAAGAAAGCTTCCCTAAGAAATGAATCAGCCAGCACCTTGACCTAGGACTTCCAGCCTCCAGAACTGTGAGAAAGGATGTTTCTCTTGGTTAAGCTGCCAGTTTGTTGTGCCTTGTCCATGGAAGCCTGAGTTGACTATCCAATCCTTTATCTCCACCTCAACTCAAAGGAGTTGTTTAAAATCTGTTTTGGTGTTAATATGTAATATATCCTATTTATACAGTATTCATTTAACATGGCCAATCAAGACAGAAAAAAGTAGTACCTCAACAATAAGTGAATTATTAAATTTCCTAAGAAAGATTGTTAATCCTCAACCACCACTCCAAACTCATTTAAAAAACAAAATAATAAAACAGGCATGCAAAATCACCTTAAAAGAATATAGAAGTTTCCCTTTTAAGTATTAAAATGTAAGTTTGATAGAATTTAGGGTCCTACTTAAAAAGAGCCCCGAAGCCAAGCATGGTGGTACATGCCTGAATTCTAAATGCTCTGGGAGATACAAGCAGGAGGATCACAAGTTCAAACCCAGCAGGAACTACATAGCAACTTAGTGAGATCCTGTCTCAAAATTAAAAATAACAGGCCAGGTGTGGTGGCACACGCCTATAATCCCATCACTTAGGAGGCTGAGGCAGAAGTATCATTATGAGTTTGAGGCCAGCCTGGGCTACAAAGTGAGTTCAAGGCCAGCCTGAACTGCAGTGAGACCCTGTCTCAAAAAGACAAAGAAAGAAAGAAAGAAAGAAAGAAAGAAAGAAAGAAAGAAAGAAAGAAAGAAAGAAAGAAAGAAATTTAAAAGTAACAAGAGATGGGGATGTAGTCTAGTGTAAAGGCCCTCAGTTCAATCCAGAGTATGCCAAAAACAAAGTGGGTAGGGCTGGGCACAGAACTGATGTGCATTTGTCAGTAACACATTTAAAGTCTAAGGCAAACCTTCATTCTCTTGTTCTTCAGCGCTGCTATCACTTGGTACCAGTTCCTCCTCATCATCAGTGCTACCTCTTCCCTCCAGGTCACTGTCCTCGTGTGAATCATCTTCATCACTGCTTTCTACAGGGGCCGCTGTCTTGACTGTTCTGCAATGGCACAGTCTGAACTAAGGATGTGACACATCAGCCACTCAACTTCACAACACATACTGACTGCAGTGGAGGGGGCCATGAAGACAAGAGGATTTTCCTATCTCTGACAGGCTCAGCAGCTTACCTCTTCTCAACTTTCATATGCTTGGTCACCTCTGATTCTTTATTCTTCTCCTCCTCTTCGTCCTCATCACCATCATCCCCAACATCTCCATCATCATCATCTTTCTCATCCACTCTGCCATTCTTTTTAATAGAACCCTGAGGCTTAGGTTCAAAGCACTTCTCCTCACCTATGGTGCAAGATAAAGCAAGCTGGCAAATTATTTAATATCCAAAACAAGGTTGTCTTAACAGAAGTAATACTTCCAAGTTTCTACTTTCTTCAGTTTTAGAATTTCATGTACATTTTATTGTACAGTCAGCAGTCCATATCTACATCCTCAAATTCAACTAAAGATCAAAAATATTTTTTAAACATCTGCACTAAACCAGACTTTTTCTCTTATCATTATTCCCTAAACCATTGACTATCACAAGTACACACTTAGTACTACACTGTATTAGATATTATAAGTAATCTAGAGACACCATATGGAAGAAGGCACACAGGTTCTACACAAACCTGTACCATTTTATATTAAAGAACTTGAGCACTCAAGGATTTTGGTATGTGAGGAGGGTCCTGGAACCAATCCCCAATTTTATGTAAGAGAAAGTAGGAGGGAAAAAGAAAAAAAAAAAACCTCATTGCCCAGATCCCTCTGAAATGTATTCCATTTCTCAAAGGCCTGAGATTAACCTGCTCCAAAAAGAGACAAAGCAACTGAGCATCAGAAACAGCACACCAGCTACATACCACAGCCAGCACAGTTCACCCTGGGGCCCTGCCATGAGCTCTGATCTCAGTGAGTTCTATTCTCCTCATGGCTAAAAAGCCAATTGTTTTCTAAATAAAACTCAAGTTTTAAATTTCTCTATGCTTAATGTTTCACTATTCCTATGAAAAGCTAGAAAGAGAGCAAGTAGAAGGCAAAATGAACTCGGGCCTCTCCTCACTCAGAGCCACATCTTAGGAGTAGGCTAGGACTCAAAAGATTGTATGTTTTGACACTAGATTACCAGATGGTCCAATATAAATTGATACATAACCCTGGGCCCATTCCTGAACCTGCATAAATTCAGTTTTTCCTTAATGCTCTATCTTGTTCTCTTGGTTAATTTTGTGATTGGGTACCTCTGGTCCAATACCCCCACTCTCTTACAAGAAAGTTCTCTTTTAACATAAATTCAAGTCTTGCTTCCATACTCTTACCTCTTACCTAACACTACCACACCTTACCTGAGGCAGAAACAGATTGTGTATCTTTGTATTTATCCTTTGCCACAGCCCAGTCCACTGCCACTGTTCGCCCTGTCAAACAGAAAAACAGCATCAGAAAGGCTTTCCATGGCAAGAGCAAGGTTATGAGTTCAATCCCCTGTACCAAAAAAAAAAAAAAAAAAAAAAGAAAGAAAGAAAAAAGAAAAGAAAGGCTTTCCTCCATTTAACACCCAACTTCTCAAGTGACTTCCTAACCATCAAAGACAGTAATGGAAGCAGTAGAGAAAAATACAATTCAGAGGTTGTTGGTCACTACACAAAGTTCTCAGTAGCCAACTTTTTTTAAATAGTAGACAAGACTGAAGCCTTTCTACAAAGTCATATAAAATGAAATGGGGGTAAGAGTGGAGTACAAATGGCCTCTCAACCCAAGGAGGAGCCTTTCTCACAGGAAGACCATTTGCCCCTGCATATGCTCCAGTCCCACTGATGGCCAGATGAAGCAGGAATCTTTCCAGCCACATCTGCCAGTTCTGAGGCTCTTAAATATTTTGGTAGCCTATATACCATACAAAAAAAAACTAAATAAAAATAAAATGGGTTGGGGATGTTGCTCAGCAGTAGAGTGTCTGCCCACCATGCACAAGGCCCTGGGTTCAATTCCCAGTACCAAAAATCAAAAAATAACAGACAAAAAAAATCAAATTCTGGAATAATGAGAACGCTACCCAGAACTCAGGAAATCTCTAAGCTAGTCCATTCTTTAGACACAGTATCTGATAACCAATATCACAAGTATTCTTAAACAGTTTATTAATAGCCCATGAACACTAGGTAGGTATCACAATCAAGAATCTCGATACCAATCTCCATCTATCATTGAGTACCTTCCAGACATGTACATTAGCGTTCTGGGAGGCTAAAGCAGGAAGACAGTAAGTCCAAGCCAAGTGTCACAGCTTGTGTTCAAGTGTCCCCTACAAAGCCTCATGTAGTCATAGGTGGGGCTTTTTCAGAGGTGGCCAGATCTTGTTCCTTGTTATTTTGTTACTTCTGTCCACCATGACTGTTTGGCTAATTTTGTGAATTTCCTGCAATCCCTGTCTGCTGTGCCACCATGTATTGGCGCCAGCAGACTATGGACTGAAACCTCTACAAACTGACTAAATAAACCTTTCCCCATTTAACTCTGGGTGTCAGGTTTTTTGTTTGATCAGTGAGAGAAAAGTAACAAAGACACCCAGCCTGAGCAAGTTAGCAACTTAACTAGACTCTTGTCCCAAAAAATAAAAAGGGCTGGAGATGTAGCTCAGTGCAAGGTCCTGGATACAATCCCAGTATCACACACACATACGCACACAAAGTTAACTAATAATAGTAATAAAGTAAAAAAATTTAAAAGATATTCTCACCAAACAAAAGACCGTAGGTTAGGGTTCTCAAGTTTAACCCTAAAATCAAGTACTAGAAATACAGTGGTACCTCAGTTCACAAACTTAATTCTTTTCACAATTTTGGTGATAGAATTCCTTCCATGATTCTGGCTGCAACTGAATTGCAAGTTTGCAAAGGATTAAATTCATGAATGCAGTATCACTGTATTTCTAAATGCTCACATATTAACAGTGAACTCTCCACAGTGCAAATATCTTTAGAAAAGATAAAAAATAGGTTACTGTGCTCATTCACCCGAACACCAGAAATATTTGGGTCAACAGTACAGATATAGAACACTCACCTTTTATGTCTTTCATGTTCATGCCTTTGAGTGCTTTTCCAGCTTCTAGGAGATTTTTGAACTGAACAAAAGCAAAACCACGCATCTTTCCATCTGTTTATAAATGTACAAAGATGTTAGAAGCAGCAAGGGGGAGCCAACAGAATCCTATAAAGAAAATTACAGCAACTCAGGCCAGGAAGACAGCCTAAATCCTGCCAGCCAGTCATGAGATCTATTCTCCAAAGCAATTCCTTATACACCAGTGATAGTGAATCTTTGAAAGACTAATACCCAAACCGCAACCCCAAACTCACTTATTTACCACAAAGTGCCAACACTGCAATTAAACCTGAATGCTAAGGTTTTAGGAAAAAAACAACTCATACATGAACATGTTTGGTCTTAAAAGAAAAACAAATTAACACCTATGCCATAGGTTTGGCACCACTGTTATACAGTGTCCTGTTGCTGAGTGAACCTTGATTGAGACTTGAGGAGAGTTAATACCAACAGTAACCAATCTTCTAAAATTAAGTGTGATTTATCTAAAAATACCATCAAAGAAACAACACTATTATTTGAGCTATTTGTCAAGCACTGTGCCAGATATTTCCTAAATACCATATTATCAAGGGCTCATGAAGAACATGACATAACTGCTGTACTTCTAGTTCATGGCAATATAGGGAAGACAGGTTAAATAGCCTTAAACTAATCCTAAAATGAAGGTATACTTGTACCTGGCTTCCTTGGAATGTTTACTTCCAAGACAGCTCCAAATTGAGTGAATACTGCTTTCAGGTCATCTTCTGAACACTGAAGCCAAAAGTGAAAAAAGAAAAATATCACATCAAATAAACATGAAACACTAGCTACTAAGTTCATTCTTTAGGAAGAATCTGAATCTTTTTAGTCTTTTACTTTGGAGACCAGGACACCAATTGTTCTAAATAGAGAACATCTTATCTAAGGGGGCAAAGAGCTTTTTCAACTTCTCTATGCCAACTTCCCAAAAAAGAGCCATCATCACACTTTATGTCCTTACTAAATTCTTGTTTATATAAAGCTGTTTTGTTAACACAACAGGCTGAGGCTCACTCCACGATACCACCTTGGTAAGACCTTTACAACATGCAGTGTTGGTTACTATTTACCTTACCTTAAAGCTCAGGTTTCGAATAATTAATCTGGCTTTTTTATCAGCTGTCCTGGCTTTCTTAGTCTTCAGCTTCTTCTTTGGAGACTCTGAATTTTCTTAAAAAAAAAAAAAAAAAAGCATGATAAATCTGTGCTCTGAAACCAGTCACTTCTAGAACAGTCAGCAAAGAGAAAAGGCTGGTAACAGATGGTATTTACCACAGGGTTAAGCATAGCAGTATCCAGAAACACAACATTTTCCAGACTGAGATGGAAGCAAAAGATTAAAATGAGCATTCAAATGTGCCAGACGACTTGGACACTGAAAAGAAACGCAGGAAGCACCAAGTTCTAAATGCCACTCTGCCTAGCTCTTTCACTTTCACGCTGCTCCTCAACCTACAAGAGCACTCTCTTCAGTTATTAGAAACTCACCATTTTTCCTCTTTTCCTTGGATTTGTTCCTCAGTTTTTTCTTGGCAATGGTGATGTTGATCTTGCAACCTTCAAAAGTAGTGATCTCCTTGCGGGCCCTCTGAACGTCTTCTAGCATGGAGAAAGTGACATAGCCAAACCCTCGACATGTCTTACTCCCTGGAACAAAGCAAGAAGGAAGGCAGTAGGGGTGAAAAAGGACCGAGACTCAGAAGCCAGGAGCACTAAACCAGGGAACCCTCAAAGTTTAAGCTAGCAGATATCCTATGAAGTCATCCTGTGATCAACTTACTGAAAGAAATAAGGCTGATATCAGTAGCTCCTTCCCTACTTGTTCAGAAACTGTTAGCTTTCCTCTCCTTTCCTAATTTAGTGTCTTGCCCCTAGCTCTTCTTCTTTCCTTCTCAAGAATATGGAAGACCCATACCATGGGTTAATACTAGGCCCCAAAGAAGAACTCAACATTGAATAGAAGGAAAGATCTCCAGGGAAAGTAAGAAAGTAAGTATGATAGCTTTGAAAATCAGAATACAATAATGCAGACCTTCCTTAGAATAGATCAAAAAATGCCTGAAAATCTGAGAAAAGAACCCCCAAAAATAAACACTGTTTCAGGAGTCTGCAGATATTACCAAAGCCTTAGTGATTCATCAAATTAAACCTTTCCAAAGCAGTTATAAGTGTCTATTTTTTTTTAATCTTTTTGAGACAAGGTCTCACTATATAGTTAAGGCTAGCCTTAAACTCACTTTGTAGCCCAGGCTGGCCTTCAACTCACAGCAATCCTCCTGCCTCAGCCTACCCAGTGCTGGGATTATAGGCATGTGCCACTACACCTAGCTCCAAAAGCAGCTGTCTCTGACTTCATTTTATCTTCAGGGCAGTCCAAGGTAAATAAAGCAAATATTACCATTCTTTTTTTCCAAAGAACAATCTGAGATAGAGGAAAAATAAGTAAATGGTACAAAGGATGTTAGTATCCGAACTAATTCTTCCTTATCAATCCCAAGGTTCTCCCACAGCACTCCACAGAAAAGAATATTAGAACCAGGGGCCGGGGATATAGCTCAGTGGTATAAGTGCCTGCCTGGCAAGCACAAGGTCCTGAGTTCAATTCCTTGTACACTCCCCAAAAATGTATTAGAACCAAACAGATAATTACAAATGTCAAATGTAATCCCCCAGGCTGGGGCAGTGGCACAGTGCCTGCCTGGCAAGCCGAAGATCCTGAGTTTGAGTCCTGATACCAAAAAAAAAAAAAAAAAAGTAATTCTCCTTGGACCTTTTTTGTATACTTTTTTGGGGTTTTTGTTGTTGTTGTTGTTGTACCAAGAATCGAACTCAGGACTTTCTGCTTGCCAGGCAGGCACTGTGCCACTGAGCTATATCCCTGGCCCCTCATATACTTTTTTTTAGTTTATCATTTTTTGTATAGTAAAATTTTAAGTAACTCATTATATCAAAAGCTAGGTGTGGTAGCACACACTTGGGAGGCTGAGGCAGAAAGACTGACTTGAGTTCAAGACAAGCCTGGGCTACATAGTGAGTTCAAGGACAGCCTGGACTACTTAATGAGACCCTGTCTCAAAAAAAAACAAAAACAAAAAACCTATTGTATCAAAAGAGGACAAGATAAGAAGTCTGCCCCACTACAGAAGAAACAGAGCTTGAGTGCTCTGCCTCTCTTTCAAAACTGCTTAAAGTTGACACCCAGGGCCAGAAAAACATACTATGATGTGGAGATCCATTTTGCTTGAACTCCCTCTTAAAACCTGCCCACTCACCTTTCAGAAAACAAGAAAACTCAAGGCACTTCCTGATCAGTACAGCCAAAACTAAAGCAGCTCAAATGTGAAGTTCAGTGCCCAAATAAAACCACATGCTAGGGCTGGGGATTTAGCTCAGTGTTTGTCTGATAAGCATGAAGTCATGAGTTCGATCCTCGGTACAAAAAAAAAAATCCCACATGCTAACAACAATTACATCTGCACAAAGCACTCTCCCTTACATCCAGAACACTTACAACAATCCTATGAAACTATCCCATCTTTAACAGGTTGGATGACATGCCACTACCCTGAAGAAAAATCTCACCTCAACCAACCACCCCACTGAATCCATCATTCTTTTCAATACATCTTGCTGTCTGGATAGGAAAGTACAATTTTCACAAAAGAGATCTGTTAACATTTTAGACCAAGTCCACAAGATAGGTAAGATTACACATACTCTATATTCTGAATACTCAAAGGAAAATTCCCATTTCATGGCCTATCCTTTCCTGGAACATAACCAGCTGGCAACTGTTTAGTAGCTGTTTCTCAAACTGTTTTGACAACCCACTGTCAGGGTTCCTATATTGGAACTGGTAAAGACATAAATTATTTTTAGAAAACTCACAGAAAAGTTTTACAAATGAATATTTGTACCTTATACCATATATGGATGTATTCCTTTTATTCTACTTCATTTTTTAAAAACTCTAACACTGCCAGGTATAATGGTACACACCTTGTAATACCAGCACTTGGGAGACTAAAACAGGAGAATCACAAGTTTGAGGCCAACCTGGGCTACACAGAGTTCAAGGGCAATTTTGACTACATAGTGAAATCCTTTCTCAAAAAAGCAAAATAAAAAAGCAAATTCTAGCCACAACCCACTCAAAACCTACTAATGAAGGCTGGGCATGGTGGTATACACCTGTAATCCCAGGACCTAGGAAGCTGAGGCAAGAGGATCACTGTGAGTTTGAGGCCAGCCTGGGCTACAAAACGAGTTCAAGGCCAACCTGAACCTCATAGTGAAACCCCGCCTCAAGGAAAAAAAAAGAAAGAAAGAAAAATCAACTAATGGGTATAATCTGCAGTTTAAGAAAAATTAATATATAACACTCTCCTCTCATTCATTTTGTATCTACACTTAGAATGCCCAAAACCAGGCAGGTGGCATGGCTTGTACAGCCAGAACCACACTAATGATCACTTTTCTCACTAGCACATGGAAGCCAAATGGGCTGATCATTAATACGTATCATACTGCCTACTTATACTCAGATACCATACGGGGGGCAGGGGGCAGTCTATGAGATGCCAGTTCTAATCAATTGTTCTGCTGAAAGGCAAAGAGGCAGCCACCTACAGGAACAGCCTGGTGACTTGGAAGAGAGCTAAATGTGTGTTCTGGGTAACATCAGGTACCTATCTTGGCAGTTTAGGTAGGAAGAAAGACTGCTTCTTATCATTCTCTCACCTTAATACATACCAACTCTCCATCCTGGGTAATATGATACATATCAAACAGAACGTGAAGCATACAGCAGTATTCCACAAGTCAGTAAATTTCTCCAGTGGCTCAAGCCAAAAACCTTGGAATCAGAACGGATTTCCCAACTCCTTTTTTTCCTTATACTCCACATCTGACCAATCAGCAAATCCTCTTTCAAAAAAAGTCCATTATCCAAGCACTTTCACTTTTCCCACCTCCCCTGCACTGTCCTGGTCCAACACCAGAATCTCTCACTAGATTATTACAAGAGCCTACTAACTGGTCTCCCTGTTCCTGTCTTATTCTCCAATAGCTGCTTTGCAACACAAGATCCAGAGAGAATCTTTCAAAATGTAAACCAGATCACAGTTATTGGTCTCTGATCAAAACCAGTAGTTTCTGATAAACATAGTAAAAGTCAAAGTCCTTACAATGGCCTACAAGATCTCATGTGATGTGCTACTCTAGAGTTCATTTCCTATTTACCTTCCCTTCAGTCACTTCACTCCAGTCACTGTGGCCTCCTTGCCACTCCTGCCATGTACCAGGTACATTCCTGCTTTAGTATCTTTTTTTAGTACTGGGGATTGAATCCAGAGCCTCATACAAACTAAGCCCTCTTTTTAAAATTTTTACTTTGAGACAAGGTCTCACAAAGTTGCCCAGACTGGCCTCAAACTTTTGATCCTCCTGCCTTAGCTCCCTGAGTATCAAGAATTACAGGTGGCATGTACCACAGGGCCCAGCGTGCTTCAGTATCCTTGACCTCACTGTGTCCTCTATTTAGACTGTTCTCCCTGAAAGATAGTAAGTTCACCCTCTCACTTTAGTCTGGGCTTCTCTGGTCAGTCTATCTATACTTCCACTCCTATCCCTGCAGCTCTCTTACATACAAACTCCCCTTTTCTCTGATTTTTCTCCTTAGTATTTATTACCATTGTTGTTATGTAGTTGGCTTCTTTATTGACTGTAGATTTCCAGTTTGCTGTGCATTGCTGCATCCCCAGCACAACATATTGGCTAGGATAGAAGAATGCATGGCATACTGCTACTTCCTAGCTGTACAAACTTAAGAGTTAAAAAATTTCCCTGACAATATATTGTAGCATATATAGTAGTAGCATAGTATATTGCGACTTCTTAGCTGTACAAACTTAAGAGTTAAAAAATTTCCGAGTCCCAGATTCTTGTATACAAAACGGCATTAAGTCTCCAGAATAATACTGACAAACTCAGCACCTTGTCTTGTTCTCAACTGGCTCTCAGTAAGTCTTACCGATGCTTTACTAACTTAACAATTTTCATTATTACAAATAAGACACATATGTGAATGTGTATAAGCAGTGGAAAGCACTACAGAAACTAGAGGATGCTTTGCCTTTCTTAAACCAACCCTACGCAATTGTCCAAAGTAGTCAGTTTGGAAAAGAAACTCCCGTCCCTTTTCTAAGGGAAAGTGACGAATGGTTCCTTGAAGGCTGGGACGCTGTCCCCGCCCCCACCTCGCCCCCAGGAACCTCAGCCTCTTCGACCGCCCCGCCCCCTACCTTTCTCGGTCACCACGAAGCACTGCTTCACCGGCCCCACCTGACTGAACAGCTCTTCTAGCTGCTCACTTCGGGCCGAAGGCGGGAGGTGGCTCACAAACAGTGTCAGGCCGGCCATCAGACCGGGAAACCTAGGTGCTTGACGCTACAGGCGACCAGGCCGGTGCACGCGACTCGTGAAGCTGACTTTAACAGGACCGCCGCGCCGAAGGGCTAGGAGTTCCCGGAAGTGCTCGTTGCTCAAAAGACTCCGAAGGAAACCGTGAAGATAAGTGGAAGAAACGTTCCGGAGCTTAAAAAGTAGTGGCTCGCCCAGAGGCGGAGCCTCTTGAATGAGGTTCCACCTCCTGTCGCAGCGCGGCCCCCACCATAATAGAGAAATTTGGCGTCTACGGTTTCTTCTCTCTTGAAACCTCATTTCCAGGAGGTCGACTCCAAATTCACCAGAATAGGCAAAAGTCATTTGGGCACCAGACCTTGATCTGACATATAACGAATGCTTGCTACAAATTTTCTGAAGCGTCTTCTCAGATTTCCAAATTACGGGCAGACACTGCAGCCACAATGCACAGACACAAGCATGTCACATACATTCTCATATCTTCTAAAATAAATATCACCTCGGCCTCATTGATAACTTGTAGCTACTGAAGTACACATAGACACAAATGATACACAATTATTCTTTCAGTAAATATTTACTGAATCCCTACTATATGTCAAGCATTAGAGATAAAATTGATGCACTATAAAAAGACAAAGTCCCTGCCCTCTTATAGAATATCAGCTAGTGAGTGAGACAGGCATTTCTTTAAATTTTACAAATATATTGATGGGTGGCTGATGCCTGTAGTCACAGCATGTGGGAGGCTGAGGCAGAAGGATGGGCCACAAGTTTGGCAGTTTGGGTTACATAGTAAATTCAAGGCCAGTTTGAATTATAGATTGAGACCCTGTCTCAAAACAAATGCATAGATAGATAAATGTTTTACAGCATGCACACTTGAAGATCACATCAGAACATACCCAAAGCTAACATAATACCCAGAACCAGCACTACCCAGAGATAAAAGATCTTCTCGAGGTAAGCTTATCAGATAGACTCAAGATTGAAAGGTCTCACTGGCAAAGAGGATATCTGGGTGCTTCTGGGGCTCTGGAACATACAGAATGTTTGCCATCCATAGGGCTAAGGAACAGGCATGTGCAAAATCATTGTACTGAAAGAATGCCTAGCTGAAAAAGTACCCAAGGTATTTTTTAAACATTACTTTTTTTGTTTTGTTTTTTGTTTGTTTTTCTTTTTGAGATATGGTCTCATATGCAATTCAGGCTGGACTTGTGCTCACTTTGTAGCCCACATTGGTCTTGAACGTGCAATGATCCTCCTGCCTCAGCCTCCTGAATGCTGGGATTACAGGAGTGTGCCACAATGTCTGATTTAAAAGTAAATCATTACTTTTAAATGTCCTGTGTCTATGTTTGCTTTTGATTTTTTTTTTCAGTTCTGGGAATTGACTCTAGGGCCTTATGCAATGGTAAGCAAGTACTCTACCTCTGAGCTGTATCTGCTGCCCAAAATCATTATTTTTATTTTATTTGTGTTGTAGTTGGTATTCAACCCAGGCCCTTCTCACTGAACTATATCCCCAGTCTGGGTTTTTTTTTTTATTTTAAGACCGAGTTTTTGCTTACTTGCTCAGGTTGGATTTGAACTTGCAATCCTGACTTCAGGGCCCACCCAGCCAAAATCTTTGCTTTTAAATGATAGTAGCATAGTAGGCAGAAAATTTAAAAAGGGTGAAAGATACAATGAAAAAGGTAAGGTGCACTTTCTCCTCAAGCCCCATTCATTTTCAATACCCTTGTGATGGATGGATAACCAGTTGTACTGATTTAGATAAAAGAGGAAACACTAATCATTAGATTTATTTATTTATTTATTTATTTTTATTTATTTATTTTTGAGACAAGGTCTCACTATACAGTTCGGGCTGTTCTCAAGTTCACTTTATAGCCCAGGCTAGTCTCGAATTTGCAACAATCTTCCTGCCTCAGCCTCCAAGTGCTAGGATTACAGGTATGAGCCACCACACCCAGCTAAGCATCAGATTTATGCAGCCTCCAAGTACATAATATATGCTTCAAAAACACACCTTTTCTCCACTAAATTTCCCTACTTTTACAACATCCACATGCACACATAATTTTTGTTTGTTTGTTTGTTTGTTTGTTGAGACAGGGTTTCACTGTGTAGTTCAGGCTGGCCTTGATGATCCTCATGCCTTAGCCTCCTGAGCGCTAGGATTACAAGCATACACCACTACACCCAGCGCCACAGTTATTTTTAAACACAGAATTTAAGAAAGGAAACATTGAAATACAAAATAGATTGTTAAGACTACGAGGTAAATCTTATGTAGTATGGAGTCACACAAAGGAAATGAATTAGGTCATTTGAACAAAGTTGATTTGAGATTCAACATCGCTTCCTAGTCTTTCTTTTTCCCCTCTGTTCCATTCCCCACCTTAGGAATGGACATTCCATTCCCAAAGAGCAAACTACAAGGTTCTGAGGCCCCAGCTATAGGGAAACCTTCCCAGTCCTGGACGTAATATGTACAAGGAAAAGATTCCTGAGAATGTTGTTCCAACATCCGGTACTCTCTATGAATGCTGCATACTGTAGATACAAATTTTTCTGAAAGGACAAAACCATCAGGGGGCAGCAGCTACCCACAATGCAGGGTTTCATACCCCTCAGGAAGGACAACAGTGTAACTCTCCTTTCTACTCTCCCCACAGCTCACATGTGGGTCCCCACCTCTTTTGTACTCCACCTTCTCCTATCCATTTATATCAGGAAGGGCACATGGTTCTTCTATCAGGAATATTTGCTCATCCATCTATGTAGGACACATGCAGTGTTCTTTATTAAATAGCAGGAGCCATGAAACCTGCAATGTGGCTTCCAAGGGAAATAAACTGCCAGCCTGCCCCTCATCCATCACTGCGCAGGAGACTGGAGAGGAAGTAAGAGAGGCCTGGCTTGTTTTCAGTAAGCCTCTGCCAGGCCTCATCTCTCTGGTTTCAATCTCCCTCACAAGCTAAATCTTCTGTAATACCAAACAGTTCTTAGTCTTCATATTCTCACAGCTGTAATTAATTACTTGTGCTATTGTGATTATTTATGTCATTAGTTGTCTAATGTGTGCCCTTCCCCAAAAGACTTGCAACTTCATACACCCAGCACTGGTGTCTTTCTCCTTTACCTTTCCATCCCCAGCACCTACCATATTGTAAGCCCTCATGAATATTTTTATGGGAATGAATGAATATAGATGAGCTTGTCCCTCAGTCCCCCACAGTACCAAGATTTGGAATTGCAGAACATCTGGATTAGTATCTACCTGGACTCCACCTGGGAGACATGTAGGATAAGACATGGAACAAAAGGGAAGGAAAGGTTTCTTAATCCAAGTCCTGGCCTCTTTAGGGTATCATAGGGCTGCAGTAATTCTTTTTTTTTTTTAAGGAAAAAAAAGAAATAACAGAAAATTCAATAAGCAAACAAATTTTAAAAAGCAACAATGACAAAAACCAAACAACGGTAAAGAACAACAATAGCTATGTAGGTTTTCAAAATAAGATGATAAGAGTTTAACAATGGTTGTTATATTGCATATTGTTATCTTCAAAGTAACAGTGCTGCAGTAATTCTTACTGAGGAAAATCAATGAAATGTTAGAGTTGCATTCGCATGTCTTTTTCTTTCCTCACAAGCCGCATTTAGAAACAAAGTGTGCTTGTACCTGAGAAAGAGACAGACACATTGACTGGGGGTCTTTGGAGTGTGTGTGGAACCCAAAGACCCATGATGTGGAGAGTGAGAGAGCAGCTGGCCATTAGAGTAAGAAAGAGATGGCAGAGGGAGTCAGGTGTGAACACAAGCAGATGAGCACAGATGGAACGGAACAGGGGAAGAAAGCAAGCACTTTCTCAGAGCAGCTGTAAGCACTCCTTGCCTGACACGATGCTGCACAGATGCTGGGCCACTACTGCTACTGTGACACCAATGAGAAATGCCCACAATTAGGAGGCTGGCAGGTCTCCGGGCCTCAGCCCAGAGCGACTGTGCAGCAGGAATTACCAAGCCAAGCTGAGCCAGGTGATGGAGAAAACATGGTCAAAACAACTCCAGGTGCCTCCCTCAGCCTTGCCTGCACCACCACCTCCCATTTTTCTCCCCATTTTGACTCTGACTCTCATGAAGACACTGCTGGCTTCCCTCTTTCCTCTGAGGCCTGAGACCCTATGTGCTCCGCTCAGCTTAGCCAGACCTTCATTTGCAAGGAGAGTTGCACTTGAATTCATCTACTAGCTCGACCTCCTAGCCTTCCAGCCTGCTTCCCCCTTGTTTCCCAGCCTCCCTTCTCCAATCCCCACCAGCTGATGGTCAGAGTGTGAAGAAAACTCAAGTTCCTGTTTTTCTACCCCAAGCCTAGTGTGCATGTCCTTGTGAAGTGTAGGACATCTGCCAAAACAGTCAGATTTTTATTTTCAAACCTAATCCAAGCCCTGATTTTGTGCCACACTGAACCACTGCATTTTAGCGAAGTGACAACTAAAGAGCTCCAAGCCAACCACTCCAAGCAAGGAAGGGATTATAGAGGGCCTGGTGGCCAGATGTGTTTATGGAGCTCTGCATTGTGAGCTCTGCTTGGTTGTTAGGATTCATCAGGAGACTGCCCCGAAGACAGGTTTACTCCAGGAAGGATCTGCACATGTGAGAGAGGAGAGTTCTCCAGAGGAAGAAGATGGGGTGGCTATAAATCCCAGCCTCAAAGAGGACCTGCTAGTGAGTGAAGAAGGTAACCTCTCCTTTGTGAAGTCCAAATTGTGGGAATTCACTGGTGGAAGGGGGAATTCACAGGGGACTGGTGGAGATTGCAGCCTCAGGCAACCAGGTGCTTTTACATGTGTATCAGTATTTCCATGAAGCATTGTAATCCTAACTAGCTGTCTACCAGGACCTGAGAGCAAAGGTATTTCCACTGAGGACTGTCCCACCCCTCAGGACCCTATAACACCCCATATGAAAAGCCATTTCCCAGGGAGACAGAAGGATCTTCAAGGGACTACGTGTAGGACACTCACTCAGCCCAGCCACAGGGCAAGATTCTTGGTCTTGTGTGAGGAACAGTGGAATCAGAGGCAGACTCACCCACTTCCACTTCTTATAGAATCACAGCTACTGTCACCACATTTAAGTTTTCCCAATAAAGTCAGAACTTCCTCCTCTGAAAATATTTTATTGATAAATTAACTCTGAAAGCATTCACCTCCCACCCATCTGCTCTAAGGTAAGCTTTCTGTGGAGAAAGGTCCTGTAGAGGACAGGGAGTCTCACTCATCACAGGAGTGGGATTCCCGGGCATGGCAAAGGTGGGTATGGGACCAAGGCAGGGCCCCAGGTCTTCTGAGGATAGCCCCTCTCACTCTTCAGAGTGGAGCACCTTGGAGTTTTATTGCTGGTGAAGGCCAAGGAAAGTGGGACCCCTGCCAGCCTAAAATTGCAGCTGAGAGCATCAGTGCCCAGGGCTCCAGAGAAGGTGGCACTAATTCCCAATCACAGAGCCTGGCTGCTGACCCACCCACCCAGGAGCCCCTGGATGAGGGAGGAAGTGGGGAGAGGTATCTGAGCCAGGCAGGATTGGGGGAAGGTTACAGTGTGCAGGTCTCAGAGCAGGTACCAGAGAAGGGCTTATGGCAGCAAGGCAGTGAGGTGCCCGCCTCATCACAGGTCTATGGTGTCACTACCCATGCTCAGCTCGTCGATTTGCCGACAAGCATCCAGGAATTGCTCCTGTAGCAAGGCCTCCTCTACCTGCAACTCAGTAGCAGGCTCTGGGGAGTCATGGGAGGGTGGGGACAGAGCCTGGTAGGATCCTGAGATCTGGAGGCTAAGGCTGCTTCCAGAGGGTCGCGGGGGACTGAGGACACAGACCAGGGGACAGCGTAGAGGCCTGTCAGGGCTGGAACATAACAGCATGGACGAGCTGTCCCGCGATAGTCCACACAGAGAGCCAGATGAGGCGCTACTGCCTGCGGGCCAAGCCCCTGGGGAGGGGAGCTCCGGAGGTGCCGGGCAGCTGGGGGCTTCCTCCGACCTTCCGCTGAGCCCAGTCTTGGTCTTGGTCCCCAGCGAGGAGGTGTGGTAGAGGCCGAGCCCGGGCAGGGTTTCCCCGAAGGCAGGGCCCTGGAAGAGGCCAGGAGCCAGCAGCGCCTCGCTACAGAGCGCCTCCTCGATGCTGCGGCGAAGGTTAATTGGGGAGGGCGGGCGGAAGTCCACAGTACAATCGCTGCCAGGGGAGGAGGCCGGGGACTGGACCTGGTTGTCCACGGGACCTTCGAAGCCCGGGCAGCCACTGCCCTGGAGTAGCAAGTCGGGGCCCGGCCCTGCCAGGGCGCACAGCTGCAGCAGCTCCGCGTCGCCACGATTGATAGCGCTACCGAGGGGCTCCTTGTCCTGGGGCCCAGTGACCCAGCCTCCGGGCAGTAGCGGGGCCGCGTGGCCCGGGGACAAGCGGAAGATCTTGGCCCAGCAGCGCGCCGGCACGCGGGGGCTGCAGAGCGCAGGGTAGAGGCCCAACAGCGCCAAGGGGAGCGCGACGCCCACCTCACCCAGGCGCAGGCCCAGCTGGAAAGCCCACCAAGGCCAAGGTCCCTCCAGGCCAGGCTGACCGCCGTAGCCCAGGGCGTGCAGGACCTCGTAGCCTTGCAGAACTCCGCTCAGCAGCCCGAAAGCGCCTGCCACCGGGGCAGTGCGCGCCGCGCGCCGCCAGGACTCCCGCGGGGCAAAAGGGCTGCGCGCCTGCGGGACGGGGGTCGCTCCCTTGAAGACAGACCCACCCAGGGGCGCCCCGGCCCGCCGCCGCCGCCCCTTGAAGCAAGAGAGCGCCAGCAGGAGCCCTGACAGGAGGGCAGCAAGGAAGGCGTGCAGCCCACGCGAGGCGAGCCGCAGGGGCCGCAGCGGGCGGTGCGCGGCGCTCCCCAAGGCGGCGGCGGCCGCCAGCCCCAGCCCGAGGAGCAGCAGCGCGGCCAGGCCGGCGGGGCAGCGCGGTGGGCGCGGCCGGGCCAGCAGCAGGCAGGCCAGCCCCAGACCGGCGGCCAGGCAGGGCAGGGGAAGGTCCTGCAGCAGCAGCCAGACGAGCGTCGGCAGCCTGTCGCGGTGGCCGTACGCGTCGTAGAAGAGCGGGAAGGCGCGCGTGGTCCCGGCAGAAAGCAGTAGCAGATCCAGCAGCGCCAGGCAGGGGGCGCCGGGTGGGCAGCGCCAAGGCAAGAGGGCCAGAGCCAGCAGCGCCAGCAAGGCCACCAGACCGAACAGCGCACCTGCCCCGTACACGTGGGCCTCCCAGGCCAGCCCCCAGCGAGCTCGGGCCTCTTCCCAGTCTGCCTCCAGGGTCAGGAAGAAGAGGGGCCGCGGGGAGGCAGGAGGCTGCACCTCCTGATCAGGCAGCCGGCCTACGTCCATGCTGCAAGTCTCTGGCCCGCACTCCGGCTGTGCTGAAGGCTTCCCAAGGCTGGCAGGAGGGAGGTCATCTGGGCCAGAGGTAGGTCTGTGGTCTATGGACAAAGAATGTTTGGCTGAGGTAAGCGTGCAGTCTTGCCCCTCATCCCTGGCCCTTAGCCAGTAGCCAGTGTGTGTGTGTGTGTGGGGGGTCAATCCGATCACCCTGTCTTACTCAGAAGACCCCCTACCTCTTGGTCTCTCACTTTCTCCTCCCATACCTTCAGACCAAAGCTTCAGTTCACACCCTCCCCTTTCCCTCCTTTGTCCATTTCTCTCCATCACTCTGTGATTGTACTGGAAAAGGTTTTCTTCAGAAGTCACAGAAACCCAGTCACCCCTCCCCCAGTCCTACCCAATCCCCTCTCCAGAAAGGAAGTTTTACTAGAACAAGGATTGTCATTCTCTTTGCTCATCTCTGAATCTCCATGTTTAAAAGGTTTGTGGCACATAGTTGACACTGAGCAGATACTTACTGAGTAAATGAATCTTATTTGCCAAATGAAGATACTAAGGCTCTGCAGAAAGGCAAAGTGACTTGTGACAAGGTCATGCATCTGCAAAGTTCAGCTAGAATCTAGATCCAAGCACCAATTAGAAACCCCTTTCCATTCTGAAATGTCTTTATAATATTAGTCTGCTTATCTCCTGTTCTGCACCCCTGACTCCTAACTGCCACTTTGCTGCCAGGAGATGCTTCTCTTGGCCTTTTTAACTCCTCCCCTCATTCCTGTTTTAAGGATTATACTTGCCTTGCACACATGCATGAACACACACAAATCAGAGGGAGAAGTGACTCTCCTATCCACAGCACTCAAAGAACAGTATTTTCTCTTATTCACTGACCTTCCTACCAGCTACACTCCAATCCTCAGCTTACCCCTGGCTGTAGCACCAATTCACTCACAAGCCAAATCTAAGACTCTCAATACAGATGCCCTTTTGACCTCCTATGCACACATTTTACAGGAGGTTACATTGAGATGGACTCACCTGAGTCTTAGAGGCTCCCCTTAAACTCCCAGAAGGTAGTAACTGGGGAGATCGTAGGATGATAAATGCCATTTAAGCATGTGATGCCCTCAAGTACTCTTGGGTTTGTTAAGTCAGGCCTCCAGTCCCCTCCTGTGTGCTAACATCTTCCCACATCCCTTGGGGGAAAAGAAAGTCTACAAAGTGGGGAGAGGTGGAGTAAGACCCTGATTCTACTCTCCCGGAGCTAGAAAGGAGTTCCAAAGAGACCCAGGAATTCTGTCTATGGCTAAGCAATGGGGAACTGTTGGAAACTGACCTCTCCCTTCTCTTCCCTAACAGGCTCAACAGGACTGCAGAGATGGAGGAAGAAGGGGTGGCAGTGGAAGATGGGGACAGCCAGGGAAGGGGAGGACAGAGGCAGATGTAGAATGGAGAGGGAGGTCTCCTGATGATCACATGTCTGCCCCAGTAGCTGGGCATGTCCCAGCCATATTCAGCTGGACAGCACAGGAAGACACCAGGAACATCCTTACCCCATAAGTGCCAACTCATGCTAGGGCAGGCAAAAAATAGCAGTTCTGAGAACAAGAAAAAGGAGTGAGGGGCCAGAAGGCAACTCTGGGGAGGAGTGGAATTGGAGAACTAGGGACGGCTGAGAAGGAGCAGCCAAAAAATTGAATATGCACAGCCTCCTGCCAACTGCAAACAGCAGCATGCATCCTGGTTTCCATTCCATCACATTCTCAAATCCAAACTGGGTAAGAGTGCCCACTGCATAGGGCAGCTGTGAGGATAAATGAGAAGATGCATGTTAACTCTTTGGAGTGCCTGGTATGTAGTGATCATTCAACATAAGACTGTGGTCAGTATCCTCATCAGCTAATGACCATCACTGACTGATCATCAATTTGTGTTTGTATGAGTGTGAGCAATTCTGTCCTTAGACTAGTTCTTGATTTACTTACCAAAGACTGCCATCTGGATGGAAATCCCTTAGCACATTCCAAGTTTGTTTATACACTCTTGTGACTGACAATAGTTAAATGAGAGAACATCAGCGTATTGTTTCACTTTATGAACTCTGTTCGAAGAGTACCATACTGATGACATAAAGAACCCTGAACAGTCCAAAAGAGAGCAGCCATCATTTGTATGAGAAGCCATTCATCTACAAACAAATAGCCTGCTAAGCAGAGAAAGGCATTGTCTAGCATTGGCAGGATCAAATAAACACACTCCCTGACCCCTCATCCTCTGTTTCCCTCTGGTGCTTGTCAAAATCATTGCTTCTGCAAAGTGACTGAATTGGCTCGGTCTGTCTTTGGCCTTTGGGCTCTACAGAGAGGCAGAAAGGCCCTACCTAGAAGCCCACAGAAAGTATCAGCCTCTCACCTGTCCTCCTCGCCTCCTTCAGATGCGTCCGGCTCTCTGAAGTCAACTCCACTTCACTCTCCTCCATCTTCACCTCTCACCCATGGGCCACAGAAAACCTCATCTCTCATCTCTATCCTCAAGCCCTATGGCAACCAGGGCAAATTTCAACATTCATAAGAATTCAGAAAAGAAATAAAATCCAGGCAGTGTGTAAGTGCAGCTCAAGTGTCAGAGAGGGAGTTCTGAATTAGTAGCTTTGTTTCCAGGGGTCATAATGTGCCTATAGTGTGCCTGCATGGGCCAGGTGTGAGTAGAGACAGGTGGACGCCTGACTTCTGCCTTAAAAGCGTCCACTTGACCTCATCTCTCATCTTTACATTTGTTATTTCCAGAAAAAGCCTTCATTTTTCTCCAGAAGGTAGAGACCTTCAATCTATCCCTTGATGGATCCCTCCCTAAGAATACCACCTCTTCAGGGAGGTGTACCATTCTGGCCCTATGGCCCTTCTTGACCTCAGGGGTAAAGGAGGAGACAGGATGTCAATGTGAGCAATTGGTGAGGCTGGAACTGGCTGAGAAAGTGCAGAGGGAGGAGCCATCTCATTCATGGAAATCCAGGCCTGATTATCCCCCAGCTTCCCACATCAAACTGCTGGGAATGGCCTTCCCACTCTGGATTCTGGAAGCTGCAGCCCTTTAGTGGCCTGGTTCCATCCCTCTTCCACCCCACCCCCACCCCCAGGATCCCAGAACACTGATATTCTTCATGACAGTGACACTCAAAATATTTAACAACAGGATAGTACAAGTGCCAGTGAGTCAGAACAGGGCCCTGCCAGGGTGGTCAGGCAGTGGACAAGAGCACTCACAGGGACTCAGGACAGAGTGGCCTGAGAGTCTTTCAGTGTGTTATGACTTGTGCAACTGTTGGAGTGTTTAAGGTTCCCATACAAGCTCTGTTTAAAATGAAAGGGATCTATGATTAGGAACATCTAGGAATCCAAAGTCAATGGCAACTTTGGATTGCCAGTGTTGAGAAAGATCATAGAAAAGACACAGTGAGACTCTTCATTTTCCCACCTACCATACACACACACACACACACACACACACACACACACGCATGTGTGTACATGCACACGTGCCTAGTCCAGTGTGAGCAAGGCCCATTGACCTTATCTTCAGGAGGCCTGTGGACCTTCTGGGTTTATCCACAGGAGCATCCAGGAAGAGGCCGGCATCCTGCAGCCACCCGTGAGGAGGGGGAGGAGGGCAGAGTTGCCAGCCTGCCAGGCTCAGCTGCCTCTGATACTGTCCAGACTCATTAAACCTGCCTGGCCAGCACTGTCACCCAGGCTGACAGACTGCCAGCCAGCATCCTTCCCCTGAGGCAAAAGTCCCCCCTGCCCCCCGTGGATCCTTCTGCCACACACAGGCTGCACAGGGGAGTGGCTGGAGCCTTACCCATTGCTGAGGGAGCACAGTAACAGTGGCTGGAGCCAGAAGGGAGGATGTGGTGTCATTTTAGGGGCTGGAAGAAGGTAGAAAACCAGTGGAGTCCATGGCTGAGCCTAGTAAGAGAGGGCTGAGGGGCTTCACAGCCACAGAAAATGCTTTGAAGAGCAAAACTTAGCTTAAATCACTCTCCATGGCTCTGGTGGCCTCATCTGCCAAACCCCATTCCCAATCATCAATGCCCTCTGTCAGGTGTTACACGTTGGTCATGTGTTGTCCTACCATCACCTTCGGTCAAAGCCACGGTGGCTGTGAAATAGGGTCTGGAAGTACATTTGGGATGCAGTCAGAGAGAAGAGTAAGGTTAATAGCTGCTACTTTAAATGAACTTCTACTTTGTGACTCGCATCATTGGGTCAAGAGTTTCTGTTATCTAGAAGCTTTACTGTACCTCTGCAAAATGAGTACTATCATTAAACCCTAGATAAATGAGAGAATTTAAATTCAGAGACATTAATATCCTGCCCAAGTTACCCAGCTAGCAAGGAAGCAATGGCATTCAAAGCCAGTCTCAACATACCACCCACTTGTCTAGAAGCATGTTGTGAAAAGTTTCTGTGAATGAAGTTGTCGTCTCTCTGCCTGTGGTCTCCTCTTCAATGTCTTCCCAATGAGGGTCCAACTCTGCCCATATTTGACAGTGTGTCATGTCAGATCAGAAGGCAGAGAAGAGCTGCAAGACTGGACTGGGGTGGAGGTGGGTAGAGAGGTAGGCCAGGCCACCAACACTGGAGGATGAGGTCAGCCCTGTCTCCAAGCTGCTCTGCCTGTAACTGCAAACCTCTCAGAGGACCACTCCTTAATTCCACATGGGACCTTCTCCTGCAACACTGGTTCTCAGACCATTAATGTGCATTTCTCCACAGTGATGATGCACAGAATGGTGATTGTCATTATAAGGACAATGGAATAAAAAGGTCTCCGAACACTGATAAGTGACTGGTGTGTAGCGAGTGCTCAAGAAATAGTTGTCAGGTTCAACTGAGTTGACACTTACCATGTTGTACTGGTGTTGTCCCATCTGAGGCAGTGCTTAGGAAAGAAGCTGGGTCCAGTAGGCTTGGACTTGAGAGTTTCCTCTCCAGAGAGGGTAGGGACTGGGACAGGGTGGAACCAAAGAACCCTGCAACAGGAATATACAGGGCTCGAGTGCCACCCACCCTACCAGCCAACTGTGGCTTCTAGAACTTGGAAGAAAATCCTGTACTTCCCAGAGTTTGTACTGAGGAAGTATACCCCACACCCTAAGGTCATGAGTGTGTGCACCTTTTGCTAAGCTACAGGCACCAAACCAGAGTCAATGTTGCAGAGAGAATACTTCCCCTAGGGCCTGGAGAAGAAACTCCCTAGCATAGCACCTGGCATGCAGAGGGCCCCACCAGTGTTTGCTACAATAAAATGAACACTTACCTGGAGAGTCTGACACTCTGGAGGCAGAGGTTGGGGATGTTGTTATGCCTGGGGGTCTCAGACCTGAGAAGTTCCGAAGTGGGGACAGAGTAGTACCAAAGAATCCTGTAAAAGGAGTCCAGGCTGAAACTGTCTGCCACATGCCAGGGATGCCCAGAAGGGGTTGTCCTCCAACAGGGTGGGTACTCACCGAAGGGTCCCAGGCGCCCAGCAATCTCTGCCAGGCTAGCCCGCAAGCTGGGCAGGAGCGGCAGTGTTCGATGCCCCAGTGTGGGGGCTGCACCTGCTCTCAATGCCATATCAAACTTCAGCTCCAGCTCGCTATGGTGGGGCCTGGGAACACTGGATGGTGGTGCTGTTGCCATCACAGCACTGGCCCAGGTCACAGTGGCCATCCTGGGCTGATAGGGAGTGGTTGGACGGTGGGTGGGCCCAGAGAAGGAGGATGTGGACTCAGGAGACAGGGAGGAGGCCCAGGATGTAGAGCTGCCTTCCGCAGAGCCCCATTCTGGGAGAGAGTTCCCAGGGGGGCCCACTAGCAGTTCCCAAAAGGGGTCCGTCCTTAGCCCACTGGCCACCTCGTCCTCTGGCTCCTGGGCTGGACCAGGAGACAGAGCCTGGGTCTCTGTGACAGAGTTTCCCCAGACAGCAGCAGGTCCCCGAAGATGGAATTTGAAGTTTAGTCCCAGGTTGAGAGACAGCATGGAGGCCTCACTCTGAGGTGGTGGGGTCAGAGTGGTAAGGGCACCTGGGACAGAGGAGGCAGGCTGGGGGCCCACAGGAACAGCAAGCAGGACCCAGCAGAACAGCTCCAGCCCAAGGCAGCCACGCCCTGCCATGGCCACACCTGGCCTCAGCAGCCAAGTGGGCCAGGGGCTCCCTTCTTCAGCACCTTTTGAGCTCCAAGGTCCTGGAGGGAAGAGAGGCCTTGTGAGCCCTGGCTGCCACCACCCTCTTCTTTTCCCAGGATCGGATGCCCCAAATGGAGATTTCTGATCACAGAGAAGCAGGTGGTGGGGAAGAAGGCAAAATCTGCCTGAGGAGAGAGACAGGATGGCTCCTCTTGCCAGTTTCTTCTTGTACCTTTAGGCCCAGCACAAGTCTCTCCCCTGCAGTTCTCCCGGTGCTGCCCCACCCCTGCGCAGGGGGGACTGGAGTCTACCGCAGCGAGAGAACCAGTACCCTTAACCACAGCAGAGGTCCACTTGACTCCCAGATGCAGATTCTCTTCCTCCCTTCCCCCCTTCTTCCCGGACTCCCTTCCTCCTCCGGAGAATACCCACTGAGGCCTACGGTGCCAAGCACCCTTCTGGGAATACAGCTTCAATCAAGCAAACCCTCCCAGATGTGTCCAGATTCTCACTTCTAGCCCCATCTGAGATACCTCTGAAGGCCCCCAGAGGTGCAAAGCACAGCCTGAGAGATCTGCAGAGCCAGAGTCTGCCAGGCTATGCCCAGAGCAGCAGGGTCACCCTCCCCTAAAGCCCTCCCCTCTTTTGGGGTTGGGTCTGCCCCCCTTCTAGGGACCCTACAAGTATTTGAGGGAGGGGAATTTAGTCGTTTCTGGCTCACAGGGGAAAAAGACAAGCCGGAGAGCTGGGCCAGGGGCAGCTGCAGGACTCCCGCCCTCTCCCCAGAACTCTTCTCTCCATGCGCACACATCTGGTGGGGGAAGGGAGGGTGAGCCAGGGACACACGTGCACCCGGCACCCTTACATCACACACACGGCCACACCTAGCACCCCTGACACACCCACTCACCCTTCACATACCCCTGCAACACAGGCACGCACACACATACACGCCGTCCTGATGAGCCCCCTCCCTGCTACATGGGTTCAGACCCAAGGTCCAGGAGCCCCCACCTCCTCGCTCTCTCCACTCCCAGCATACACAGTCAAAGAGGCACCCCCACACACACACATGCACACTGCCAGACACACATCACACACCAGCACCCCCCCACGCCCTACACGCCCACCCCTGGTAGGCACACATGCACGCTCATGTACACACACACGTACTCCTTCAGTCTGGGCCGGCCGACCTGCTCCTCTTGGCCCCTTCCACGCTGGGCTCCTCGGCCAAGTCCCTCGAGGAGGGGCGGTCGCGATGGCCCCCAGCTGGGCAGCGCTCCGCGGAGTCCCACCCGTCCTCTCAGTTGCGCCGCCAGGTGCGGGGACCGGAGATCCGCACCCGGTCCCCGCTGTCCCTCAGCTCGTCCGAGCAGCTGCAGTCTCACCGACCCACGGGTCCCCGGCAGTCCCGGCCCGGCCGCGGCCCGCAGCGCGCTCGCAGGCGGGAGGCCCGCTCCGCTCGGCTCGGCTCGCACTCCGCGCTCCCTCCCCGCGGCGCCGCCTCCTGGCTGCGCGCCCGGCTCCCCGGCCCCGCGCCCGCGCCGGGGCTCCACGGCAGCCGCGCTCTCACGGCCCTCCTCCCGCTCCGCGCCCTCCTCCCTCGCGCTCTCCCTCCCACCCAGCCCACCGCCCGCGATCTGCCCCCTACCCGGGCGGGCGGGCGGGCACGCACAGCAGCGCCAGCCGCGGCCGCCTCGGTGCCCGGCTCTACGCGCGCTCATTCACCCAGCGCTGCCAATCAGCCTCGGCGAGCTCGGGCGCCTCGTTCTCAGCCTGCTGCCGGCAATCAGACTCCCAGAGCCGCCCAGCGCACACATCGACAGGCACGCCAACCCCAGGAAACACACCCGCGGGCCAGGGCACCGCGCGTGCACACACAGGCTCACGTGCACACACAGCAGCCTGCCTCAATAATAGTGCCCCAGGTCATAAAAGCCACTCTGCTAAACTCTTACTGTAATTAGTATAACCTTACCTTGTGAGTCCTCACCACAACCCGGTGAATGTCCCCATTTTCCAGATAGGTAAATTCAGACCCCGAAAATGGCCCAGGATGACACAGTTTGCCAGGTTTGAACTCAGTCTCTCTGCATGGCCTCTCCACCACCTGGTGGTTTGCAAACAGTTGTACTGCTGCAGGAGAGTGCCTCCAATATTTCACAGTCCAACTGCCAAGTGTCATTCCCTGCTGTACCATTTCTTTTTGCCAAAGACATCTTTGAAAAATAGTTTTAGAAATGTCTGCTGGATCGCTGGGCATGGGCATATGCCTGTTATTCCCAGCACTCAGGAGGCTGAGGCAGAAAGATTGTTGTGAATTCAAGGCCAGCCTGGGGTACATAGTGAGTGCCAGGCCAGCCTGAACTACATAGCAAGACCCTGTTAAAAAAAAAAAAAAAAAAAAAGCATAAGAGAACTTAAAACACTTGAGTTTCCCTGCACCAAATCAAGACATCCTACTGCATGCAGAGTGCTATCCTGAATGCTACCTGAGTTTCTTTCTCTGATTTATGAGCCAGAGAGGAAAAATTACCATTACTGTGTTACATTCACATTGCTCCTTTCCAGTTATACTCCACTTCTGCTCTGTAAGGTGATGCGGGGGTGGGGGGAGTGCTTAAAGAATTATCTAGGCAGCTGAGAGCAGTATGTGCCTGTAATGCCAGCTACTCAGGATGCTGAGGCAGGAGGACGCAGAATTCAAGGCCAATTCTTGAGTATGAAAATATGGCCCCATTTCAAGAACTGAAAAAAAAAAAAAAAAAAGAATTACCTAAGGCAAATTCTACCCAGAGAACTGACATCACACTTTGCTCATGGTGAACGCTCAACAGCTATTTCATAGGTAAATAAATGGTCCTGGGGCCCATGTGGGCAATGAGTTGTGTTTCACAGAGGCATCTGAGACTCACTTTCTGATCACAGAACTCCTCCCACATCATTGATACAAGAATATCAGGATGCCGACTGAGCTCCCCTCAGGACCAGTCAATGATGAGGACTGGGATTTATTCTAGATCCCCAAACAAAACAGTGCAGAGGACATTCCTTAATTGTATACTGGGCATTACTTTTGGGTTCCCCTCACCTCCCATAGTCCATTAGCAGCTGCCTTAAGACACCATACAGGCTCAGTTTCTGGTTGTCTTTCATATACTTAAAAGCTATCCCACTGGAGATATTTTCTTTGAATCCTCCTCATAGAAAGTCTCATTTCCTGCTAATCACATTCACTTAAAGACTTCTAAATGGAAAAACTGAAATAAACATCCCCCAGTACATTAAAATAGCAATCCTCCATGACCAAGAAGGTTTATTCCTAGGAATTTTATTTTGAAAAAGATACTGAAATGGGAAGTTAGAGCGCTGGGTTAAGGTGGTAATTGAATGCATCGTCTAACTCCACTCTCCCTCAAAACCCCATTTAAACTTCAGTAGAGAGGTTTTTTAAATCAGGAAATAGACTTCTAAGGACAGAGAGACCAGAAAAGGAGACCACGGCAGCAGAACTTTTGAGACAGGATGCTAGGAAGTCATGTGGTGACTGACTTAGCCCTGAGAAAAAAGACCTCTTAAGCAGGCAGTGGGGAAACTAGGAGTTGACTTGGTTTACATTGCATGATTCTCAGAAACTGGCCATCCAAGGCACCTCTGTTACTGTGGAAGTGGTAGCTAAAGATTAAGGTGAAATGTGTTAGATTCCTAACACATAAAACACTGGAAACAGTCCTTCCCATATTCCAGTCAGAGTGTGGAGGTTTTCTTCAGAAGAAGCTAAAACAGAAAGTAATGGGATTTGAGACTTCTCTCACAGTCAGGCTCCCAAGATGGTGGGAGCAGGACCTATGTTCTCCAAGCTGGAGACAGGAAGATTCTACCATGGCACATTTCACCAGCCCAACAAGAAAGATCCATAGAAATCGACAGAGGTGATTCTGGAAATACAGTCCAGCTAGATCTCTCCATGGAGCCAAACTCATCCTATGAGCTTGGAATCTCTACACCACCCTCCAACCTTAATCATAACCCAAGAGCATCATACATCCAGGAAATTTTTTAACACAGCAGAGAGAGACAAAACAAACATGAAGTGACATAGAGGAAACAGGTAATACAGAGAGAAAAAAGGCATCAAAAAGGCTGTTTATCAGTATCTGCAGAGAGTAATGTGATGCTACATTGACAATATAAGAGTAAGATGCCAGCCAGGTGCCGTGGCACATGTCTGTAGTCCCAGGTTCTAAGGAGGTTAAGGCAGAAGGATCGCAATTCAAGGCCCATCCTGTGCAACTTACCTTGTCTCTAAGAAAAATAAGAATTGGTGATGTATCTCAATGGTACAGTACATGCCTAGGTGCACAATGCCCTGGGTTCAATATCCAGTACAAAAAAAAAAAAGCAAGACTCCATAAAATGGAATATTCAGAGACTCAGAGAACAGCAATAGCAATATAGATCTTTTGCAGATGGGAAGGGGACCAAATGATGGAGGGAGGAGAAGGGGAGGAGGCATAAAAAGAATTAAGCTGTGTTATGTACACATACTCACTCCTCATGATTAATGTAGTCATTATGTACTGAAAATATGTATTAGTAAAATTTTTAATTTATGAAAAAGAAATCATAACTGTAACAAAACTTCATAGAAAATCAGGCAAGTTTATTAAATTTTTCTAGGAAATTACTAACAGGTAGGAAACATAGAGTAGAAAAAATAAGCACGTAAGAAGATAATTCCATGAGATGGACATCAAAATAATATACATTCTAAAAAACAAAACAAAAGGTCAGAGGAAATCATCAATTAACTAATTCAAGTAAATTTTCCAGAGCACAAGGACCTGAATTGCCAGATCATAAACCCACCAAGACTCCAGCATTGTGGGTGAAAAATAAACCCACACCAAAGCATAATAAATAGAAGAGTCTAGAAACTTCTAGGCAGAAAAAAGTTATGAGCAAAGTAGCAAATATAAGAAAGTTCACATTTTTCAACTGCATTACTGGAAGTTAAAAGCAACACTTTGAAATTTTTGAAGACGCCTTTCAACCCATAATTAAAACACACTTAAACCATCAACCAAGTAAGTTATACACGTTTTCAGACATAGGACTCTTATTTCCTACACACTTTTTCTGAAAAAGCTGCTAGAGAAAGTACTCCACTGAAATCAGGAGTAAAACAGAAGTAAGCAATGCAGATTTCAGGAAACAGGTCTGGCACAGGAAAGGAGACAAAGGTGGAAATTCCTTGGAAGACGGTGAGTGGAGACACCAGGATGTCAGCTGTGCACTACATGGA
>PVJX010004142.1:42181-98329 GCA_004027295.1 Dolichotis patagonum | reverse complement strand
GAAAGCTGCAAACTCAGATTGGTCAAGTAAGGTATGAATATGCCCCAAGGGAATATACATTGTTTAGGGTAATAGAGGCCAAATGGTGACAGAGACTCCTGTGTGTTTCCTGCTCTGTTATCTGACCTCCTCTGGTTTTTATTTTCCTTGTCAGTATAAGAAAACTGGCTTTAGGAAAAGCTGGCTTACTAGATTAGTGCGACTGTGCAGAGGTATGAATTAGTTTGGAACCTGGTGAAAGAAATTGTTCTGCATTTTTGAATTATGTTGGACCGATTTTATTAACTCACTAAGGTCTTTCCAAACACTTGGAAGAAATTTGTTGTCGTATTGATCATCAAGGTTGCCCCAGTTAACGTGGTATTCGAAGATGCTTGACACCTTGGATTAGGTGTCATGAGCATGCTTAGTGGAAAGGAGGCCTCCATGGAAGGTACAATGTCAGCCTGCCAGAGTCTACACTTATTTTAAAAAGGCCTCATTAATGCCACTCGTTTTTACACAATCTCCACTTTTTTATAAAGTATAAAATTCATTTTAGTTTTTGTAAAGCTAAAGCACATATTATCTTTCTTGGTTTTATGGTTTTCCTCACTGCAGGACATGAGGCTACATTTCCAGTTTTAAGCACCCATGTCATTATTCAGCAGCACTTGCCTGGATGCAGTGATATTACTAATGCTTAGTCAGTGCTGACCTCAAAATAGAAATGGAAAACAGTAAAAGTGTTGCTTAACTGATTCCCTTGCACTGGATGAAAAAAAAGTGACTTTGTGTTTGGGATATTTTCTTATGTGATTAGAAATACAAAAGTTTAGTATTTATAGTTGGGAATATTTCTTTGTTGGTTTTCATTTTGGTTATCACTAACCTTTATGAATATGCTAATCAGAAATGTACTTTTATTTAGGAATACTGCTTTCTTAGCTAAAAAATGAAAAATATTTTAGTACTGTTTTTAGATTTCTAAATTACGCTTACTTAGAGAAATATTTAGAAAAGGGGGCATGCTTTTCTTGCAAAAGAATTTCAGAGTTACAAAGACCTACATTTTCATCCTGGCTCTGACTTGCCGGCTTTGTGATTTGAAACTGTTTTCTAGGCTTTCTTGTTGTGTGCTTCTTCCCTGGAATAATTGGGTAATACCTACATAATTCAGTGCTGGTGACTGGATCAAGTAAGGAAATGGTGGCATTTGTGTTAAAGTTGTTAAGCAAAGGGTTCTAGAATTTATTTGTTAATGGCCCCAAATTCTGTGTATATTCTGGTTATATTTCCCTCCTCTATAAAATAGAGACTAAACAACTATCTTACCAGTCTCTTGTGAAGTAAATGAGTGATTTTCTTATGAACTCCGTGAATGGAAATTATTAAATATGCAACAAATATTGACTATTTTGATTGGTATGTATTAGATAATAAATGGAAGCATCTCTCATTTTTCCTCTTTCATGTAGTAATTTAAATAATTCTTTAGGGTTTCTCCTCCATATTTCAATCAAAGCAACACTCAGGATTGTGGAAAAAACAATTCATGCATTTGTGCTACTCATCTATAAAACAGAGGATTATTTGCTAGTTTTAGCTATTACCTGCCTTTAGATACAGAACTTAAAAGCTAAAGGCTGAAGGACAGTGTCGTTTCCTTACAGCAGTTATGTCTACAGTATGCTAGTTAGTAAAATTGTAAGTAACTCTGGTTACCCCCAAAATGATTTCTCTCAGCTTCAAACACATTTTGAAAAATGCTCTGGGTGCCCTCTTTCTCCTTAGTTATCCCTTACACTGTTCCTCGTTTCTTATGAGAAAATTTCTCAGGCTCCTTAAGGCACTGATTTATAACACATTTCAAACTTTTGAGTTTGGGATCCTTTTATTTGGGTGAAAGAAAAACATTTTGCTAACATAGCTGAATTGAAAGACAAATAAATAAACAGCTCTGCAGTTTTGTAACTTCTCCCTAAACAACATGTGATATTGAAAAGGTAGGATATCATAAAATAATATAAATTTTCATGAAATCAATACATTAAATAATGACCAGAGCCTCCAGCACAGTTTAGAATAATCTAGTTCACATTTATCTATTTGTTTGCTCAATCTCTCATTATAGAGTTAGAATCTCATGTAGGTAGATTATTATTTTACAACTACTGAATACACGAGCCATAACCGTTGTAAAATGTATTGTGTTGCTCTCATGAAATCTATGAAGCTATGTTGAAGTTTAATCTTTAAAATATTTAAAAATATGACTCCATTGGGAAAGAGCAGATTTAAAGAGCTGATTAAAGTAAATTTAGGCAGTTTATGTGGGATGTAATCTATTCTCACTGGTGAGGAAGAAAGAAGAAGGAGGAGGAGGAGGAGGAGGAGGAATAGGAGACGGAGGAGATACAGAAGGAGAAGAAAAAGGAGAAGGAAGAAAGAAGAAAGAATAAGAAGAGGAAGAGGAAGAAATTTGGATACACAGAGTGATGCTAGTGATGAATATGGATAGAGGATTGAATGCAGTTAGTGCGCTGAGTAAAACAGCCATCTCTGAAGTTCTTAAGAACTTGATTCGGGCTCCTAAATTCAGAACAGTGAGAAAACAAAATTTCTGCTGTCAAAGCCACTCTGTATGTGTTAGTTTGCTATGGTACAGCTATAAAATTAATACAACAGTATTTTAACTTATATGGAATTTATACTTTTATAAATAAATTTCATGTTGTGATCACACAACATAGAAAGGGGCTCGGCTCTAGTCTACCAGATGCATGGTGTTAGGTAGATTTTCTACCCTTCTTATGTTCAATTTACTTGCAAAACAGAAGCAATTATACTGTAATTTACCTATGAGTCAGTCACCTGGATTAAATGACAATATTTATAAATCACCCATGAGTACTTGGTATGTAATAAATACTAAAAAGTATTCCTTAAATTAATAAAAATAATTCTGCTATATCAGTTTATTCCTTTCAAGTGTTTGAGCCAGGGTAAGGGAAAGAAAAAAATATGTTTCGCACATCTTCATTTATATGGTAGCAATCTCATCCACAGTTGTACTTATGAGATTACATTTTTTGGCGACATTTATATACTGATAAGTAATGGTAGGTTTGGGGCACTTTTCTACCTTGAATGCAAAATGATGGTGTCTAAATGAAATGAATAGAGTAGTTTTCAAGCTAGGCATTGTACTAATCAAAGTTCAGTCACAGAAGCAGAACCTGTAATATACATACACGCCACATATGTGGATGGACACATCTATATATTTATCTACACTTCTGTCTGTTTTTCAAACAACATGATGGGTTATGCAGTTAACTTAGGGAAGCATGATGAGAAGACCCTTTTAAATACAAATTGTAGTTTTGTGTCTTGTCCACAAGTACATTTTCTCTCCTCTCCTCTTTTTAGAAGAGTTTCAATAGATTAAACCAACACAACCCAGGATAACCTTACTGGAACTCAACTGATTATGGATTTTAATTACATCAGTAAAATACCTGTTCACCAGCATTAACTTTTGATTAAATAATCAGGAAGAGATCTGGTTGTTACAAACTGTACGCTTTTTACTGTCTATTCTCAGAGCCTCCCAAGTTAATAACAGTAACCATTTTAGCTCACCCTATCTGGAAATATACTAGGAAAGGACTGCAGCACAGTTTATCTTGCTTAATTTGACACAAAATAAAGTTATTGTAGGTATTTATTTTTTTTAATAAGTTACTTTGCCTGTTACCAAAACTAGGGATCATTGTACACAGAGATTTTTCTTCTTTAACTCTTGTAACTCCTTTAATAACCTCTGAAATAATATTACTATTTTACAAATGAGAAAACCCATGCCTAAGTCACAAACCCAGTTAGTGTGAGAGCTAAAACTGAAATTCAGAATTGGCTTCAAATAGTTATCATTTTTAAGCACAAAAGAAATAATCTCAAATGACTTTTCATGAATTCTGAGGAAACTTTAAGAAAGAGGAGAAATCAATGCTATATGGGGTTTGTCAGCTTAGTGCATTTTCAGTGAGTAAGAAATATAACTTAGCAGAAAAGAATTCGGCAATTTTTGGTCATTTCATCAACTTTAGCTTTTACTTTCATAAGATTTTCTTCTGGAATAGTTGTGCATTTATAAGAAACTATAAATTACTATTTTGCAGGGACACATGTTGGTTTATGTGTATGTGTGTATGTGATTCTGTCTCCTGTCTGTGATATGCTACTTTAAGAATGAAGTCTCGTAGTTTCACGTTAAGGATAACTCTTCTGTTAACCAAACATTCTCTTAAATACCTATAAAATTGTGATGAATCTCATTGTACTTGAACAAATATCATTTATGAAAAAAATTAAAATATCCATACATAAATATTTTTAATGATGAGCCATCTATATATTAGCAGATAAATTCATAATAATTAAGATTTTTATTATGTTATACTTTGAATATGTCTCAAAGTTTATTGAGAGCCTTTTAAAAACATGTTTTGTTTATTCCTCATAGCAACTCCATGAAGTCTACCATGTTTTCATTGCATGGATGAAACAATTAAGGCTTGGAAAGAGTAAGTAGCTTGCTTCGAATTTATTGTCTCATGCTCTATTAATAACTTCCCTAACACTGTCACAAGACACCTAACATCCACAATTTAAAGGAAGAGTGATTTATCTTAGCTTACATTTCAAGAGATTCAGTCCATGGTTAATTGACTCCAAAGAAGACATGGCATGGGATATTTTTGTGGAGGAAATCAGCTCAACCCATTACAGCCAGGAAGCAGAAAGAGGGAGAAGCTGGGGACAAAAAATACACTCTTTCAAGTCACATGCCAGTGACTCTCTTCCAAGCAGTCTCACCTCCCAAGAGCTTATTTAGCTATGAATGCATCAGTGGGTTAAACCACTGGTGAGGATAGCACACCCACAATCCAATCAGTTTTCCCATGTGAGTTTTGGTGTTATTCCAGATCTAAATCATGATACATACATATGAGTTCTAGTGCAACCCAGGTCTGCCTGCCTCTCAAACCCAAAAACTGAGTCACTAAGTAAACAAGACCTCCATGTGTTTTAGTGGCATTCAATGTATGAAATCTATAAAAATTGTTCTATGTTTTCAAGAAAACATGGGGCAAGATCTCAAAAGCCAGTCTTCGTAAAATTATTTTATTGGTTTAAAATCAATCAAGTCAAGTAAAGTATTACACATAAATGATCCTTAGTGTTTGAAATGTTGCTTTGAAGGCCTGCATAACTTATCTTTGTGAGTCACTGTTAAGTGCTCTTTAATAAGAATGATCCAGTTCTGAAGTCACAATGGATCATAATTGTCCTGTTTTCTGTGGTTCCCTCATGATTGTTTTAATTCTGTAAACATTTCTTTAGATAATTAAATTGTTGACACTCAATGAACATTCAAAAAAATAACATTTTTAATGGAAGAACAGTCCATAGTTTTAGCTTCATTAGATTATAATTATTAATATCTCTCACGTTTGATGGTAATAATTTGACATTTTTACATGTCATGGCCAAATTTAGGCTAGTATGCAAGCAGTGCTTTTTTGAATCCTGTTTGTAGTTTTATAGTTAAAAAAATAAGTATTTGTGAAATTCTGTGTAATGTTCAGCTTTTATAATGGCCATGTAAAAATGCCTGAAAACACAAAAGGAGATTGGCTCTTTGTTGAGAAAATTAGGGCTGCGGAATTTGTAGGTGCAATGAAATTCCAGCATATCATGTCTCAGTAATAAGCTATAATGGCTATAATAAGCCAAAGGTAATTCAGTCCAAATTTCAAAATAAGGTTCTAGTTAACAATAGAAGTTTAAAGATTATGCTAATTAAATGAATGTGCTTGTGGTATTTTAAGTGTATTCATTTAAATTTAGTCTTATATTATGAGGCACTTAAATTGTTTGAGACAGGCTCAGAAACCACATGTATTGTACTTGGTGCTGAAGACTATATTTTTATTTGGAGAGTTCAGTTTCTATCAGGACTGCCTGTTGTGGAGTCCACCAGGAGCCCTTTGGATTTTAATAGTTCAAACACATAGTAAGAAACCCTAAATCCCTCAGAGAAAAGGCACACTCTATTTTTGTGAAAATAAGACTAACTAAGGAGTAAGAAAAAAGAAAGACAACTGAAGCTCACTGATCAATGAGAAATTACCCGGTTCCTGGGCAACTCAGCCCAGCTTCTAGGCTTATATTTTTAGGGAAATACTACTGAGTTTTTTTAAAAACTAACCTGTGTTTTCACCCACACAAAATAGTATAAATCAAAGATCTTTTTCATAGTGTGAATTTTTTGTTCACAAATAAAAAGCATGTATTGAAATATTGCTTTACAAAGTAAGGAAAAAGAAAAAAATTAGCATTCTCTCTGTAAATAACCTCATTTTAATGAAATAAATGCAGTTTGGTACAGTTGCAAAAGCACAGACACCAAGACACAAAACTCATGGTAAAGGATTACGAGCACTACTGCACTGAAGCTCAGGTATTACTTTTCCATGAAGCGAACACAAGCAAACTATTTATTAACTCTTCAAAAAATCTTCAACTGCAGTAAACAGATTTTGACAAGAGACACACAGAGAAAGTACCTTGAATAGATGATGTATTCTTAGCAATGATGTATTTAGCAATGCCTGTGCTACTTTTGGGAGAGAAGGTGAAAGAAGAAAAGAATGAATAAGGTAGCAGAGGAGAAAAATGAGTGCTCACAACCTCATTTAAATCACAATGTGTCACTTAAAACAGAATTTCAATCTAGCACCCCATAAATATAAGATTATCTAGGATTCTGGCTTTAATTAATAGCCTAAATATAGTTGAATTGAATTAAATAAACTTAGTCTCTGAGCTATTTATTAGCAAAGCTGTGCTAAACTGAGATGAGATCAGAGAAGACCAGCACAGCCAGAAATTTCTTGAGAAATCCTTGCTGCCCTAGTATACCTTTCACTCTGATTATTCAAGTGATAATGTGCAAGGAGGGGAGAGAAGAAGAGGATATCAAGATGACCTTCATGCCTATAATAAATTATACAGCAAATGAATACTATTCTCCATGAAGCAGGTACAGCAAAGAGCAAGGATGAAATAAGACAGATGAGAAAAAAGTGTGTCTCCATTCGGGAGATCCTACTGGAATCTAGCTCCATGACAGTTTATTTTCCTTTTGTCTTCTCTTTGCTTGTTCTGTTTACAGTGAAGAAGGGAAGTAAAACAACCAGTAGGACAGTCTCCCTGAAAACACGTGTTCCCAATTTGCTTCCATTTTCAATATAGGTGCTGTCTTATATTCAGTGGAACTACTATATATAGTATGTATAGCCAATAGTAGGATATGCATATATATATATATATATAAGGCTGTATGCCACTTGTGATAGGTACAGAGATGACTGACACATCAGTCAAGTTCTGAAATACAAGCAGAGAATATTAAGTTAAAAGTCTAGAATTTCAGTTCCAGGTTCTATTGTCAGCTGACTGATTTTCAATGAATTATTTGATTTCCTTGAACCTCAGGTTTCTCATTTGTAAGACTTGGATAATAAGAGTTGACATTGTGATTATTATTATCATTGATTTTTTCTAATAGAATTTTAAGGATCTTGAAAGCAAATATGTATAAAGAGATTTTATACACTAAGTATGCTCTATAATATTGCTCAATCTTAGTTTAATCACCAATATACACAGAATGTGCTATTCTTATGTTGCTTTTCTGTCAGGCTGCTCTTTTTGGAGTTTTTGCAACTCTAGAGACAGATGTGTTAGTGAACCAGAAAAGTAAAACCTAACCATTATCCTTTGTGGAAGTTTCACTACTCAGCTGGAGAATTAGCTGTCTTGCCTGGAAGGACTTCACACTGATGATAATGATTGCCAGTTGGTGCTACTTTGGAATAAGAACAGGAAGTTCTTATTCCAAATAAGAAATTCTGAAAAAGAATCATCCAATTGGCAGCCAAAACTCACAGCTCATAACTTGAATCTAATTTCATGTACAATATTAAAATTATGACTTCCTCAAATATAGCCACACAGTGACTATGGAAAAAGAAGATTACTGAGTAGTGCACCATATAATATAAATCACATGAATTTTATGTCGATTGTATTAAGTACATTTTTCCAAAGTAATTCATAAACTAGTAAATAATAAAAACAATCTTTTGAATGGTAACACTTTGTCTAATCAATGTTTCATTTGCTGACACAGGAGACCCTTGTAGGTTAATAACCAGGTTGATAAACATCTGTTTTGGCAGCTCCTTTGGTGCATTACAAAAATAAGAAATCATATGATCCTGTATAATAGTTAAGGACATGAATTTTTGGATGTAGATTGATCTCAGTTTATATCTAACCCAACAACATCATACTTGTTTGAATACTATTAGCCTTAATTCACTAAGACAGGATTATCTGCAAGGCTCATTGAGAGGACAAAATGTGGTAATAAGTAAAAGGCATCCAAAAATTATTCCTTGTAACTGGATTGTGTGTTAGTCATCTATGATAGCATTACTCCAAATTTTGCTGCTTTACAACAATAAACATTAATTACCATGCAGATTATCTAGGTCAGGAATTTGTAAGCAATTGACTGGATACTCTAACTTAGATATGTAGTGATGGGGCAGTTAAAATGTTGATCAGTCAGGATCAGAGGCACGAGATCACCTGACAGGGCTTGGAGCATCCACTTCCAAAATGGCTTCCTTACTAGTCGGTTGGCATGAGGCCTTAGCTCACTGTGAGCACATGGCAAAAAGTCTGTTATTTGTTTCTTGGAACTCTCCACAGAGTTGCTTAAGGGTCCTCAGGATAAGGCAGTTGGCCTCTTCTAGAGCAAGTGATACAAGTGAGAGTGGGATGCTAGCCACAGTTTTTCTTAGGAGTTAGTGTTTAAAGTCACACCCCATACGATTTCCATCATGTGCTTTTCTTTATGCAACTCAATTTTATTTAGTGTGAAAAGAGTAGCTACCCAAGGCCTGACTATTGGGAGGCAGGGATCACTGAGCTATGACTTGCAGTAAATGCAAAATCCTATCCAATGCAGTGTATTTAGAATGGCCCTCAGGTTAAACATCTCAACTTCAAAGCACTAAGAGTAAGGAAGGGATATGGTATGCATGATAGAATAAAGAGGAACCCAAAAAAGACACAGATAAAAAGATCCTCCTCTGAATATAGAACTGAAGGAGTTGAAGCTTCTTAATTATTTTGTTATGAGTTCACTGTTTAAGTGAGAACTTTATTTCTCTTTAGGTAGCTAAGTTCATGAGCTAAAGAATCAGATTTTTGACTTGCAAATGTCTTCCTAAAATATCCAAAATGAGAGAGGATAATTTTAAATACTCTTGAACCCCTATAAAAGAAGATTATTACTCTTAAATGAATATTATTGTCAGTTTAAAAATTTAAGCATTCTTCATTGAAATAATTCTTATATGGCAGGGTCAAACATCAATCCACGAGTCTGTTGTACCCAGAGATAAAGTATTTTCTTTATTTTTTTCATTTTTCTTGGTTTCATTGCTATTATGGTACTTCAGAATATTTTATTTTGAGTGATGGTGGATGTGACAAGGTTGAACAAGGGCCTCAAGCAGCCCTTCCCTGACCAGAATAGGAAGTCAAAATTACACTAAATGGTGTTTCTCTTTGTTCATCACAGAATTAACTAAATGCTTATACTATAAGTGAGTCTTTTGTTGACCAACAAAAGCTATAAGCATAAGGACGGGAGAGCACATGCATGGAGACTTGAATTCTTTCCACCATCTTCTAGCTACGGTATCTTGAACAAATTCCCACCTTCTATGTACCTCAGTCATTTCATCTGTACGGTCTTCTACTATGGATTAGAAAATGTGAAATAAGTTAATGTAAAATTATATATAAATAAATAAACTCAAACAATTTATATGAGTTGAAGTCCAGTTAGAGGGATGGGCATGACTGTAAATAACTTTCAACTGTCATACATGCCACAGTATTATAGCAGCTTCACAGAATGCAATGGTTGCACGAAGTAGAAAGCAATCAATTTCAAAAGGGGCCTGGTGGAAGGAATGCCATAGACAGGAGAAAGTTTGAACTGAGTGTTAAGCATGAGTTGGCTCAAGGAAAATAGAAGTGGGGTAAGAGCACTCTAGACATGGAGCAGCAAGGAAAAAAGACGGAGGGAGGGAATGAGCCTTCATCTGACACGAGTGCCTCAGTACCCCTGGAAGATGGGCTAGAAGAAACAGGACAATGCAGAAAGAGACGAGGGGCTGAAGACTTTGGATATTAACCACTCAGAGCTATGCACATTTTATTAATAGTGCTGGAAGATGTATTTAGCTCTTTCTGTGAAAAATTTGTGCTAGTTCTAGAAATGCTGAGAAAGTCACATGAATAAACCACAAAGAACTGTCAAGGCAATAAGACCATCTAACTTGGGAAATGCTTGCGAGCCAATTTTGCACAAACTAAATTTGTGCCTACCTTCAGGGTTTGTCAGATTGGCTGCCATGAGCTCAAAGGACTTTTATGAACAAGAATGATGGGCTTTCTTGGAATGAGGGCCTAAGAGATGATGACCTCAAACCAGGAGTGCTGGAGGAGGTGGCGAGGGGAAATGAAGAAAGCATATTCAATTGTGAGCACAGACTTGGGAGACAGAAAGACTTCACATTACACAGTAATTAGTCATTTACTATATGGGTGATTTTAAACAAATCACTTATTCTCATTTAAAATTCAGCATCTATAAATTTATAATAGTCAGACCCTCCTCATTATATCATTCTAAGGGCCAAATATATTATCTTTGAGAAATGAATAGCATATTAGCTTGGACACAGTAAGTACTGAATAGGTGAAAAATAAAGTTAATGTTGATTTGGTTGATATTATATTGCTTTTTTTCTCATAAGTACTATTGGATGGATAGAGTTGATTCCAGGCACAACAAAAGGATTTGTGGCTACCAGAATATCTGAGCTGTTATCATCCAGGGAGCAAACCTACGACACGAACTGCAGCTTGTTGTTTGTCATCACTGGAAATTTCACCATCATTGATCATTTGTATCAGAAGACCCCCCCATACCATTTTTCTATAAATGAATAAGAACCAATTTTGAGGCCCTACAAGGCCAATCCTTCTTTGTGATATTAAGAGCAGGTTTTTTTTTTTATCTAGGTGAAAATTCTTTTCTCTGGCAGTGCACTAGTAGGAGTGATTAAGTTTTAATGAGTGAGACAGGAGGGAGAAGTATAGCTAACTGGAAGACCTGGGTCGTGTTTGATGGGATGACAGATACTCTTCACAGTTATTTACATTTTCTTCTATACCTTTATTTATATTCTCTTCTTTCCACCTGAAAGTAGTGCAGGAATGAACTGCTACACCTCTGTGCTTTGATAGCCCTAACAGCATTATAGGGAGAGCAATGTAGCGACATCTTTACCCCTCAGTTTTTCATCTATAAAAGGGAGCTTTCGTAGGCTTAAAGGTAATAGTTCTTGGAATATATGTAACTATGGCCTTGCTTAACTGTACCCACTGTTAGATCAGCTGTAAGCAGACTTATTTTAAAGGATATATCAATTATAAGAAAAACAACACTAAAGAAATTGTAGGAACATAAAAACCAGTGGCTCATTGCATCAGGAACTAGAGAAGGCCTACCATCCCTCAGCAGGGGAAGCACTTCCAGTCTTAGACACAGACACCAGGCTCCAAAAGAAAAGTGGAGCCTGATATGCTTGAAGCCAAGGTCTGATCTTAGTCCTTGAATTCCCGTGTCAATGTCAAGGACATCAGTGGTGACAAGGCCAGAAGTAATGCAAGAAGCAGGTCTGTAGTGAGTGGATCATTTTAGGCTTCTGGAAAGAATAGATGGACGTGGAGGTGGAGGGTGGGAGGTAGGAGGGAGGATGTGAGAAAGCCTGGAAAAGAAGGTTGCTGAGGAAGGAAGAATACTGAAAACGTTTCTCTCACCACACTGTTTCTCTTATAGTCACTTCATAATGGCAGCAACAGACACGTGTAGCCTTAAGGTATCACTTTATGAGCCATGGAGGTGTTTGAAAATTATTGTTGCAATAACAGCTGTATGTATTTTAGATTCCAGGAAGTCTGGGTCAAAGTAGCTCCTGAGAATTGTAGAGTATGGAAATAGAGTATTTTTCTGGGAAATTTTCCGTTATTTAGCGTCAACTTTATCACCAGATCCAGAGTCCCCACAAACCTGCACTTCAATTTTGCCTCTTAAAATGCAAATCAGTCACTTAAACAAGGTCACTGTAGCCATCAGAACACTATTAAGCTGGACTTACCTTTGATTTTCATTTTTCAGTATCAGAATGTGATCAGAATGCATCTGAGAGTGGTCAGGTCACATGTCCAGCTCTCTACTCTTTTCACTTGTCTTATAGTAACATCCCTATTGTATTAGCCACTGGAGTTTTCTTTCTTTCTGACATCTTTCTTAATAATAAATTTGGAAAACAAAACAAGAAAAGTTGAAACATTATCAAAATTCAACCCTTAGAAATAACTAAATAAATGTTAGTTACGTTAGTCAACTTGTTTCAAAACAAGTTTTCTTTCTTTCTATTTACAATAGAATTTTCTTTCTTTCTGTTTACAATTCATGAAGCTGAAAACATTGTTAGACATGCCTACTGTGTACCTATATACTAGAGCTATAGAGCAGAATAAGAAGGAGCTGTGTGAATCTGTATGGATGACTATTAAATATTCACAAAGTTCCTTTTTCAATAACACTGAATTGTCCACTGTGGCTGAATTTACCTGTATTCCCACCAGAAATATAAGGATTCTATTGCTTCTAATCCTCACTGACGCTTGAATTTTCAAACATATATTTTGGACAATTGAACAGAAACTTAAGACATGTGATTTAAGAAAATGTTTTTTTATCTTCTAAATTTTATATGTTTTCCCTTGTGATTTGCTATTTTGAAGCTCTTCTCTATTTTGAACAAACTTTTAAACAGTTCATGGTTGTAGCTTATAAATTGAGCTCAAATGATCCCTGCTTCCAAGGATTTGTGCCTTCACGTAGCTTGTTTCCTCTTCCTTTTCGGATTTGTTTCTAGAGTTTTATAGACTATGACACGAGAGATGATATGTGACCTCCAGAACTAGGTCATAAAACTGATTTATATGCAGTTTGCTCTCTTATTGGCCATCCTCTCTAGGAAAAGCCAGCTGCCATGTTGTGAGGACACCCAAGTAACCCTGAAGAGAGAGCTCTAGACGGTAAGGAACTGAAGCTTCCTATTAATAATCATGTGACTAATGCATCTAGATGCAGATCCTTTGGCTACATTAATATTTCAAATAGTTCCATTCTAGCCACCATCTTGACTGCAACCTCACTCTGGGTCAGAGGCAACTAGTTCTGCTGCTCCTAAATTCCTGACTGTCAGGAAGGGAGATAATTAGTGTTTGTTCCTTAAACTGTTAAGCTTTGGAATAATTAAAGCAGTACTAGAACACTGATACAATATTGATGTTAAAAAGCATCTGATTATAAATGGTATAATAAAGTATTAAAAATTTCACTCATCATTCAAGGTATAAAACATGTAAAAATCATTCAAGCTCATCTCATTTTTGTTGTAATCTCTATTTACACAAGATATATTTAATCTTTCTATCAAAATTTTATAAGGAATTTTACTAGAACTGATTTTGATATATTAAAATATTTTATTTCTCTGATTGCTTTTTAAATTGTTTTTATTTCATTGTAATTAACAAACATTTTTGGACTCTTCATTATGGATAATAACACATAATCAGGTTGTTTGAACCTGATTTCATTGTAGTTGTCTTATATTCAATATATCTAACTTATTTTCATTTATTTTAAACCAATATGTGTTAGTTTTATACTTTGATTTATGTTTTTTATTCATTTGTGTTTGTCAATTCATTTACTGAAATACATTTTCATATTGTGAATCCTTCATGTTCCTCTAACAACTTCTCTGAGGATGTGATTGTCAAATAATACTTAAACTAATTTATATTTAATTATTAGAAGGGAGATAATGTAAGGTCAAAAATGATGTTTTAAAGTGTGGATTACAACATAGTTGTGGGTCATAAAGTGAATTTAGAGGTGTATGTTTCAAGCCTTTTAAGCCATTGCCCACATTATGAACTCATTTTATGTCATAATAAAATAAATATGTATCTATGTGTTTGTTTCAAGACATTGGATGAGAAAGATGCATATATTTGTGCAGGATAATAATGAAACTTCATTTTATTGCAATGAGATGCACTCAGAAGAATATTGGATCTTTTTTTTATAAAAATGATAAAGTTAACCTCTCTTAGTCCTGTGGTCATTTCCCTACTTACTTCCTAATTTTATTATTAGTAACAGGAAATTTAAGACAAGTGGCTGTTATTATTTCATTATTTATCTCTGATACAAATACAAATTTTGAGATTTTCATTGTATTATATATAATATATAATGGATATTCCTGTTTAATTTGATTGTTTTGAAGTTTACCACCTGCTTTTTTATAGTAATTATCTTATTGAATTTTTAATTATATTCCTCTTCAAGTTTGCTATGTTAGTCCTCTGCATAATAGTTGAAGAAAAAATTATTATTTAATATGACTAAATCTGAAAACTATAGCATATATGGCAACTAATGAAACCTTAAGTATCTGTCTATTATCTATTTGCATATGGGTGTGTATTTATAATCACCTAAAAAGTAAACAATATTGATTTTTATTAGCATACATTTTAATAATGTGCTTTTTCTACTATATTAATAAATCAAAAAATTTTAAATACAACTGTAAATCACTAAGCATTTTAGGAAACCAATAATTTACCAGACATTACTGTAGGCTCTAACTGTGAAAAGAATATAAGGTGAGACTGTAAGTGATTCATACACAAACATGGGAGAGACTCCATTTGCACAGCTCAATATGATGGTATTGAAGAGGATGATAAAATCAACTATATCTCTTTGAATACTTGCTCCTGTTACTATTCTGAATTTTCAAAGAACATAGAAAATCACATAGGGTTCTCAAAATTCTAGCATGCAGGCACTATTTTTATTTATTTATTTTTTTACATTTGATTAAATGGTGGCACCTATGACTAAGTAATTTACTCAAATTAAAAAGGTGGTAGAAGAGCTAGAATTTAATACCAGATAATCAAGCTAGCAAACTCATATTTTAAGCTCATATGTACAGTACTGTATTTTAAATTTATTCAATAATTCATTTCCATAATTTTTAAATTAATGAAAAATAGAAATAACATTGTTTAATTTCAGTTTAGTATATTGAGCTAATAGAGTTATTGTGTGCTACAAATATGTAGAAACTCCTATTAAAATATAATAAGAAATAAAACCGTTTTTGCAAAGGTGATATTTTTCATGCTGGAATTTAAAAACTGACAAGGAGTAATGCTAGCAGTATGCAGTCTGTGGAAATTTTGGGGATGAAATAGTTGAGATCTTGGGATGACTGTGTTTTCATGAACAGTTGATGCCACCTCCCTCTTCCCAAGGGAAAGTAAATCTGCAGAAAATGTGAGTATTTTTAAATTCTGAATAGGGAAAACAGTCACAGTTACTCATGAAAAACTGTTGTGATGTGAGAATCACAAGAGATGACATTAAGGTAAGTCTGGTACTAAGCCAGATATGCCTAAGGGCCCCTGGAAGATGCAAAACACAAAGCTCCTTTTAAAGATGCTTCCAAAAATATGTATGAATTCCACATAATGAGTGAATATATTATGTATCACCAATATATACTAATAAACATATTTTTAAAAATGGATGTGTGTGGGATAGGATGCATAAGCTCACAGTTATAATTATTACTCATCTATTATACAACAACCTGAAATATTAGTAACCTGAGAATTTCAGAAAATAGAACAATATGAAAGACTTTAAAATTTTATTTAAAATAATACTGAAGATAGAACAAAGAATGCAAATCATAATGAGAAAATAATGTATTATGTAAAAGTCCAGGTATAGTGAAAGCAAAATGATAAAGCATTATTAAATAAAAATGCATAGATCAATTTTGATGTGTTGATTATATCTCAATATTTAAAAGAGACAAAGTTGAAACAGAATATATTTTAAATGCTGTATTAGATACGTTGAAGGTATCCAGTAAGATACATTAAATGAAGAAATTAACCATTCTGGAACACAAACAGAGAAGAGAAACAAAAGAGAAGTTAAAATTCATTTATTCATTTTGCAAAAAGTATTAGTTGACCACCTACTATGTGTGCAGAAATTTTTAGTATGCTGCCAAATATAATTGCAAGGGAAAACAAAAATAATTCCCCTCATTGGTATGTATTTATTATGGTGAAACAAAAGGAAAATAATTTGTCCAACTAAAGTGCATAGAATTTCAGTTACTGGTAACATCCCCCCCTGGATGGGAAATATATGGTAACAAATGTGGATGAGTTGCTAGTCATTCTGGTGAAAATTTTGTTGAATCTGGTGGCAAAGATGTTTACCAAGAACTGATACTGTTGTAAAAGACAGACAAAAGGAAACGAGTAATTTAGAGAGCTTAAGAAAGCTGTATAGACAAAAGAAAATGTATGGGAGTAGAGTTGACATGTAAGAGAATTCACAGTGGATGGACAGACAGGACAGTGGAACAAAGAAATTATTGAGGTAGCTTAGAGTGATAGTGGGAGGATAAAGTTTAGAGGACTGAAAGGACTTTCCCTTTTACTCAGTATGAAATGATGGACTGGTCACTTTCCTACTGCTGGAATGGACTATCTAATACCCACAACTTAAAGGAATATTTACTTGATAGCATAAGTGGGTTCGGTCAATGCTAGGCTGGCTGCAAGGCAGAAATGGGGTGATGGAAAGGTATGGCAGGGGAAAACTGCTCAAAGCATGGCAGTCAGGAAGCAAAAACAAAAGAAAGGCACCCAAGACAATAACACATCCTTCTACATCTCTCCCCAAATGAGCTGTCTCAGTGACCCGTCACATAGCCAGGCCCCAGAACTGCACACAAGCTTGTTGGAGGACATGTTAGATCTAAACTACAAATGTGAACCAACTGAAGGGTTTTGAGTAGATATTACATGTTTGAAAATTATCTTATCAGGATTCCTTAAGGTCAACGATTTGTGACTAATCTGTAGGGATAACAATGAGGGGAAAGGTAAATGAGGAATTTGCTACAAAAGGTTATGACAATGTGGACCAGCATGCATTATTAACACAAGTAAGAATAAACAACTAGCCTCTGGATGTATTTTTAAAGGTAACATCAAAATTGGCCTGTAGATTTAATGAAGAATTTAGAAAAAGAGACAACAGGATGATTTTATCTGGATGACTTGATATAAATTTAATAATAGGAGATACTAGAAAGAATGGATAATATGCAATATTTAGAATGATTTTGGCTTAGAATTTTCCAGCATATTTGATGGAAATACTAGTTCTTACATTAAAGAAACACCAACTGTTGAAGGGTCACATGAAACAAGATAATGACACTGTCAAAAACCAGACAAATAAAATATATTTTAGTCAATGAAACAGAAAAGGTAATTATGTTATGAAAGAATGAGAATTAAACTGGGAACAGACCCAGGAACAAAATGGCTGCTTGATGATAATGGTATAATATCTTTACATAGGCTACATAGTTGTTGATCTGAACTCTGTGCATGACCAAATTAATACAGAGGAATTGAAGATATTTCCAGGCAAAAATAATTGAGAAAATATGCACGTAAGTCATTGATATTGCCTACTAAAAGACAGACATCAAGAAAAATAAAAAGCAGGAAAAATGTCTAGGATAGTGGAAGTACAGATGTATTCATAAGCATGAGATTAAAACAAATCCTTATAAAAACATAGCCAATTATAGCATAGTTAAAACAAGGTATATAAGCCATCTCAAAGAATATTTAAAAATAATGTGTTACCATCAATAAAAACAAATATGGAAGTAAGAGTAAGGACTAATAGCAAATATTTGTGGAAGAAATAATACCAAATTTAAACCAATCTTTTCGGTGAGTAGGAAAGATTAGACCAGTGGTTCCGAACCCATGGCCTATATGTTATTATGTTTTTCTTTTAAGACAATAGCTGTTTATGCATGAGTTGTTTTTTTTCTCCACTAAATCTCAATATTCAAGTGTAATTGCAGTGTTGGCAGTTTGCAATAAATAAGTGGGGTTTGGGTTGCACCTTGGGCCCTCAGTTTCTAAAGGTTTAGCATCACTAGACTAGATTGTTATACTTGGCACACGAGAGGAACTTGATCCCATTTTCTCAAATGTTAAAAAATTTATACATTTCTACATTATTAGTATTTATGAGTAACTTATAAAGAAGTCTTTGTAAACCCTACCTAATGAAAAATTAATTAACTATGCTGGAGGAAAGACTAAAGTATCACCCTAACATCAATATAAAATATTACAAAATTTTCACCATTTTAACAGATGATCAAAAATATACAGCCAGGAAAAAAAGGTAAAAGTAGTATTGATAGATGTTATGAAGGTACTTAAAAATTTATTCTTTTTTCAAGATTGTTATCATTTCCTTTGTATTTGCCAGTTTTCTAAAATGTGTAGTGTGATTATGATTTTTTTCTAAAATTTAAGCATTTGCTTATCTAATCATGTATTTGCAATTTTATGTTCTCTTTCATAGAGAGAATATGTCTCAGATCACACAAACCACCTCATTTCATAGAATTTAGATGATTATAAAAGAATGCATGCAAAACATGCAGGATTGAGCATGAGACTCTGAAAACCATAATTACACCTGAGTTCTGAGTGCTGCTGTGGTTAAAAAAATTCGCTGAAAATGATTTTCTTGAACATAACAATCTGTGAAATAAATATTTGCCATAATTTGCATATTAGAAAAATAACAGTCCCTAATAAAGTGTGTGTCGCAACTGTCTCGGCTCAGAGTTTCTCAGCGCTCCAGGTGAAACAGCACTTCAGAAACCTCTGGCTACTGGGTAATACTAGCATAAAATTTTTCCAGTTCAGATAGGTTTCAGCAACCTATCCTTCATGTCACTTAGAAAAGTAAGACATCATAATGATGTGTTTTGTGGCTGCACTATTTTCTTGATCTGGAGAAATCTTCCATATCCAAGTCCGGGAGCCAGGAGGCCAGGATTTTGGAAATGATAGGAGAAATTACACCTCCCTACAGGGACCTTTGTACGCATGCATGGAAGAACAGCTTTAAGGGAAGCTAAAACAAAGTGTCTCAAGAGGAGGACTGAAAATGTCTGATTTAAACTTTGTTTAAAATTCTATGAAGTACAAGCATCAATTTTTTCTTGATTGAACTGGTTCAGTCATTCCTTAAATAATACTCTGTGTCAGCATTTAAGTTTTTCAGCTAACTACCGATCTAAAATAATGAAGGCATTATGAATAAATTGATAAATCACACACCTTTGAGATGTATGGATGGAACACGCCCTGAATCTGAGATCATGGTTTATACGTGCAGCTGTTTGCTCTCCTCTCTCAGGTACTTGCCAGACAAATGCCTGTCACACAATGCTGAATTTCTGTGGTTCCACAGGCAGCTAGTAGGATTAGAAACTAAGGTTAGAAGTAGTAGATTCTGGAGGGCGTGTTACAGTGTACACCTTGGAAAGCATCCATTGGCTCTTCAGAAATCTTCAAGATGGCAAAGGAGCATTATATCATTTCTTATTGCAGAGAGTGTTGTTCCTTAGAAAGTTGCACAAAGATTTGTTTTTATAAGTTTGGATTATTTCTTTTCTTCTTTTGACCTTTGCAATGTTTCTTCTCTTATTAAAATACATTCTGTAAAACCCCAATCTAATTGTTAAACTGTAAAGAAACCAGGGTGTGTGTTTGAAATGTTTCACTCTAGAAACATGTGAGAGGTTAATAACTATAAAAGAGAAAGATGGAAATATTTCAGAGCAGAGGCGAAACTCCTGGCAACACAGACAGTATTTTCCATATTCTCTGGCAGAAATAGGGCCTCTTCTCCCTGTTGTGTATTTCCTACATCATATAAAAAAAAGTTTCTTTAAGTCCTTTGCTTCTCAGGCTTACTTTTTTATTGGCTCTCTTACTGCAACCACACAAACCCAGAACAGCTCACAGATTCATATTGTCACTGAACAAATTTATCAAATTGCATTTGACTGGCAGTTTGTAAGAAACCTGATCAGATAACTTCACACACTGTGTAGCATGGTGTTTTGTCTTCTTCAACTTCAATTTCCTATTTTTGTCATTTTCTTACGTTAGCATTTTTTAATTTATCAAATTTCCTAAACATTTGGGTCCCAGTCATTGCACTTGAGAATATGTGAAATCCAACAATTTATTAGACTCAATTTGTTTTCTCAGAAAGTTCATCTCAGTTAGGTAGACCAATGCACAACTACTATAGTCCATGTGAAGAAAGTAGGTGGGCAAGAGGTGTGAGGAGACCACTGCTCACATTGATTGAGACACACATTCCAGGAAATCACACGGTTCCTATAGTCATGGGTTCGTAACATGTGCAGAAATGTAGCTTGATTTATTCTCTAACTTTATAGTTTTTAGTGCCCTATCCTATTGTTGAGTAATGAAAATTAATGTCAGTTCAGCAGTAGATTGCACATTTACATTTTCCCTGAAATTTATTTCATCCCAGAAAATTTACTGTGTACTAAAGCACTACATGGTGGGTTTCACTTACGAGCATGGTGAGACCACATTGTTCAGTCCAGTGTTTGACACAGACACATAGAAAATTCCCTGAAGTTCTGGGTGTGCTAATGGTCCCAGAACTCTGAAAGACTAAAGTGGGAGAACTGAAAATTCAAGCATAGCTTGGGCCACTGACAAAACCCTGTCTCAAATAAATAAATTAAATTAAATAAAAAAGGAGTGCAGATGTGGCTCAGTGCAGAAGACCTGGATTCAGTCCTGAGTACTACAAACAAAACAAAACAAACTTTACCCTGATGGCATCTGCCGTTGTTTCCAGCTACACGGCCTTTAATGTCCGGCCATCATGAGCTTTGGGACATCTTATATATTCTTAGGGGTGTGGATGTCGGCCTCCTATGCCTTGGTAATGAGATTCTCTGAGGCTCTGTCTATGTACCAGGGAATGGTTTGGTTCCTGGAGTCCCAGCTCCTTTTTGAGGATAAGGACAATCCCAGGTCCCTGTGCGCCTTTGAAGCATGGAAAATGCTTCCTCTCACAGCTCAACCTGGCTTGCCCTCTTGGGACACATAAAACCCCTTGTTGCTACACCTTCATTTTCTTGGATTAAATACTGTTTATTCAAGAGAAAACTTAGAAAAGTTGCTATGTTTGAATACATTTTTCCAGTTTGTTGCAGTTGTCCATGCAATATATGCTTTGTGTTATATACCCTGTGTATTTTTCCAAGTGCCCAAACTTCTAATATGTAAAAATCAATGGTAATGAGTTTCTACCATGGGCCTGTCTCTCTTCCTCCTCCCGTCTTCGTGCTTCTTTCTTTCTCTTTCTTTTCTTTCTTTCTTTCTTTCTTTCTTTCTTTCTTTCTTTCTTTCTTTCTTTCTTTCTTTCTTCTTTCTTTCTTTCTCTCTCTCTCTCTTTCTTTCTTTCATCTCATCTCTCTCTGTCTCTCTGTGTCTCTGTCTCTCTCTCTCTCTCTCTCTTTTTCTTTCTGGCTTCCCTTCCCTGAGACCCCCCTCTCCTCCCCTCCCTTCTTCTTTCCTCTCCAAAGCCCCTGCTTGGGACTACCATATTCATTCGCTAAGTCCTTTAATACACGCAGCTAGACCATGAAGAAGGACAAAATAGCAGAAAAAAAATAGACATATCATATTTCATGTTATAATCTTATGACATTTACTTTTAGTGGAATATAATTTTAGATATATTGACTTGGAAATAATTTCAAGAGGGCAACTGTCCTAGCCTTCCAGCAAATGTAGGAATCGTCTGTATTTATGAGTGATGTTTGATGGTGCAAGTTGGCAGTGCTTTCTTGGCTGGTAAGTTTATGTGCTGGGATTCAGGCTCTCCTATTTATGATGGCTGAGTGGGGCCCTTCACATTACTATCTAATTATACTTTATATAATTTCTTATTACATAATTTCTCTGCTTAAAAGTGTTCCTTTATATTTATGCTTTTTCAGTGACTCATTCTACTACTTAGATGAGTATGACAAATTTGAAATTGTTACTCTAGTTTCAAATCTTCTGTCATTTTAAACTTGCTGTGAGATTAAACTCTCTATTGTCCTGGTATTCGAGGCTTCTCATGAACATGTCATGGACTAGTCTGTAGGTACTAGAGAAGTAACTAAGCAGATCTGGGCCATTCAGATCTTGTACATTATAAAGAAAATTTCCTACTCTTAACCCAGTCCTTAGGGATATCCTGGCTGATAAGAGTTTCTTTATTTTTTTTAAGAAATGCCTGTGTGTACCTGGCAGCATTGGCACATGCCAGAATCTATGCGAACAGTGGGACCGCTGGAGCTGCACTGGGCCATACTGAAGGAAGAGGGCTAGGGACTGAGTAACACAAAGCAGTCAGACACAGACTCCTCTGGCCTATGTGACACTCATAAAAACCATAAATGTGAGGCTAGGGTGAGCTTTCCTGGTTGGCAATATTTCTTTCCTGTTTCCACACCATGTTCCTAGAAGAATAAAGTGGTGTTCTAAATTCTAGTGGTAGAGTACAGTGGAAGCTCACATAGTGTCTGTTAGATGCTGTCAATGCAGCATCTGTGCTGATTAAATATACAATTTTTTGAGTCCTTTGAGTCCTTCCAGCAAACTTTTGAACCTAAAAGTGGCTTAGAATTTCACATTTCCCTCTATATACCCAGTTTTTCTCCCAAAAGTTTTTTTTTTTTTAACACTTCTTCTCGACTTTTCCGCCCCCAAGTATTGGTTTGTCCTTATTTTTTCCAAGAAAAATGAATGAGGGCAGTAGAATCAGGTGATGATCTATTTCAAGTCCTGGACTGCTCTATAACCTTAGAATTTTGAGTTGTTATCATGCGATAGTCTCTTAAGAGATTCTTACTATTCAGAGATCAGTTTAAAATTAACGCAAGGCATTTGCAGAAACTCCTAAACCACTAGCAATTTCTCTCTCATTTTTTAATGCTTTCCTTTTTTATCATTTATCACCCAAATTAATAGGAATAAAGTCCAAGCAATTTCCAGTTGTTTTGTTTTTTAGATTAGCAGACATTTTCTTCTAACACCATGAGGACATCTTGACTCTTGTGTCAGATCCATACTCAATTTTTTTTAAATGACAGAAGTTTTACACAATTTGAAGGCAGGGTTAAAGCCTCAGACTCAGTGAGCACAGTGGTTACACAAATCTGAATCCTTTTTGTGGTAATCCCCTGGGTGACAAAGCACATGCCTATCTTGCAGCATAGGTCCTGCCTGGTGAGGTGAATCTTAAGTACTCCCTATAAAATTACGAGGAATTACTGAGGGTTGAACATTTTTATGCTTTATTAAAATGGATCTTCATAGGAAAGATGGAGTTTTCTCTGTCCAGGAAATCCCACTTGTTGCAAATAAGATATAAAAATATATCAAAGGCAAATAAGTAAGTAATTTACATTTTATGTAGCAGAGCCTAGAAACCTGCAGGTTTACGTGGGAAATTTTCCAAGATCTTATAGGAAACTGCATGAATAAATAGTGAATTTGTAGAAGAATGTGTGATGTATCAGCAGTATTAAAGATGAGTTCTCTCTAGTAGGTAGCTGCGCTTTAATTAATGCTACACAAAGTCTTTTGTTTACTCAGAATAGTCACAGAATGGGTAAAATTTGGGAGCAACTGAGTGAAAGCTTTCGGTTTTAAACAGATCCGGCAACCTAATTTTGGATATCAACAATCAAACCCTGGAATTCAGAATAACAAGTTTTATTTTAATCTTCTCTTTCCTAGAAGGATATTTCTATGATAACCACCCTCCTGTCCCACGTGTATACTCAGGATGAAGAATTCCAGACATAAATTCTATTCCCTCATTGATCATCCCCTGAAGGTTTGATATTTGTGTGATAATATGGATCCAGGCATCCAGAAATTTTTATTATAATTAAAAGTTTTAATTGCCACATAATATTTGTACATAGTTATGTACAATAGTGATATATGCATTTAATGTTTAATAATGAGATGAGAATTTATCTCTCACCTCAACAGTTAATACTTTCTGTGTATTTGTAACATTAAACTTCCTTTCTATTAACTAAATATTTTCACTATTGTTGCCTTGCTGTGCTGTACAATACTGGAAGTCATTCATACTGTCCACCTGTCCACCTCCGGACCCATATCTATCTTCTTCTCTTTATCCTAGTTTTGAGGCTGTACTGTTCTATATGTGAACTTGACAGGTAATGAAAATATTGAACCTCAGCATCCTTCTCTATAAAATGGAGGATAATGAGTACCTTGTTGTATTTACAGAAATATTGTGGGGATCAAATATTCTGTAAATATTTACAGAAATATTGTGGCGCTGCATATGGGACACTCTTGGATGTTAAGACGTGTATGAGTGCATGGTTTGTCTTTTCTCTTTTTTCTTTAACAAGCAGCATCGAACATCTTCATCACAAGTATATACAATGAGGCACTCATGGTCCATGGTACGAATCTGTTTTTAATGTAGTCAAGGCTTCTCTGCTCACTCAGGGATCTGCTGTGCTTGTGCTGCTTATAGACAGGGACGTGCTTCTTTTGCATTTGAGAAGCACTTGGCCCAGACTTAGCAATGCCTGAACAGGTGGCGAAGAATAATATTCAAAGGAATTCTCATGCATAGGATTCAAGTCCTGTTTAACTTTAAACTCTGAGCATGTCCTACTCAGAGAGCATTTTATTTTGATGGACTCAGCTCAACTATTTGTTTTTCTACTTTTGTATTTTTTCTTCCAAATAATATTTTGACAGATCAAAGATAAAAAGAAACAGCAGCACTGAGACCAAAGAGAAGCCAATTTTTCTGACTGAAGGTAACATACATGTATGAGGGAATATAAAGTTGAAAAAGCTTAAGATTTTCCTGAAGAAGTTGATAGTCTAGTTATGATGTAAATATGCAATGAAATAAGGCGAAAAGATACTTGCTATGTAGGGGCTGTGAGTATCATGTGCAAGAGCAGAGCTGAGTTAAGGAAAGGATTTGGTAGAATAAGCACAAAGTGGGCCCCAATATGGGTTTGAGGAAGAGACACTGGAGAGGTCTCATGGAGGGGGAAGATTGGAACAAAATCATACCGAAGATTACACCCCTATGTCCAATATGATGGTGGAAGTTTGAATTCCTTGGGAAGAGAATGCCTACTCTATGGAAAACTTGCTGAAACAACGGTAGTTGTGCCAGGGGAAAATGACTAATTTCTTTTAATTATATAAAGGAAGCTGAAAGGCAGAGTCCCTCACAATGCATGTTCCCTAGATTAGCAGAGGCAGGGCCAGAGAAAGATGGGGACTTTTTTTTTTCTGGGACCATTTTTGATGGTAAGTTTGTTGTCCTGTCTTTCCGAAGAACTGTTTTCTAGTTTGTTGTACTGATAGCTTTCTTGACCGCTGTGAGTTACACCTGAATTTAAGTTGCACTGACAGCATCATACGCTTATGGAAGTAAATTCTGTACTTGTGTGTGCAGCTGTGTGTGTACACGCGTGCCTGTGTAAAGTGACGTAAGCAGGAATGGCGCTTAAAAACACCGTTTGCAAAACAGTTTCCTACATTAAATATTTAACAAATATTTGTTAAGCACTGTGTAGTAGGTATATTAATACGCTCTAGAGATTATCATGATGTCCAAGGCAGACAGGATCGGAATCTCTCCTGAGTTTATAATATAAACTTTAGAACACAGTAGAGCTACATTCTAGAGATTACGGTTTTTTGGGCACTGTTTTATTCCTTTCACAGCATATTGGCAATTGTCTAATGGGTGAAGATAAAAGTCACATTTTCATAAAAAAAATCCCATTTCTTTGCACTGAAATAGAGCATTAAGAATTTAGGTGAAGTCATAAACATGATCAGCACAGCAAGCTGCACCAAGATGCATAGTAATTGAGGCCACAGGGAAAGCTTAAAATGCCATTGATTTATTGTGCACACAGGCATCTCAAGCCTCTGATATGATAAGAAAGCAAAGTGGAGGCAGGCTGAAAGATGAAGAGGCAAATCACATTCCACGGGAAACCAGAAGCTCCTCCGAGGCTGGTTCCACAACTGCTTAGCTTTAGGGTATTTGGCAAAATGTGGATTCAGATAGCATGGCAATACCAAGGAGGGAGGGGTCGAGGTCCCAGGGAGAGCAATGAAAACTTTCTGCTTGGTATAATGGTTTCTCCAGATCTGTTGTCAAGTGCGGTGGCTGTCTCTTGGTCAGATCGTCCCCCCCAAAGCATGGAGATATATGCTAACTTGGGCCAGAAAGGAAGGGGAAACTTGGACAATTAGGTGGAATCTGAGACATATATAAACAGAACAAAAGTAAAAAGGAAAATAACATTGGCCTTACATTTATAGTTCCAGAAGTACTTAGCAAGCAAGTCTGTGGCTGTGACAAAATTGTTTTATAACTTCCCATGTTAGCTATTTTGTGTTGTCCTCTGTATGTTTCCCTCTGGTCCTTACTGGTGAACCTCTTAAAATGAAAAAAAATCTGTATTTCCTTTTAGGAGTAACAGGATATTAAATCATCCTGTGTATCCATGGTATCCCCCTACTTCCTCTTGGGGGAAAACAGAAAAGAAAGAAAATAGTAGATATGGCTGCTTTTATAGTTTATACTGTGTATCTTTAGCATGCATGAAGTAAACTGGACTCTGAACTGAATATCCTGAAGTCAGTATTGCACTTTGTTCCAGACTACTTATTTTTTTTTAATTTCCTTCTGTTTATTGTTGTGTGTCTGTGTGCTTTCATTTTCCTTTGACCTCATCCTCTCAGCATATGCAACTCAATCTTCTGCTTCTGTACATCATACTTTCTGACCTGGGGAGAAATATACCTTCAGTCATTACAAAGCTTCTTTTGTTGCTAGGATTCCAGTCGGATCTGGCCAATGGAAAACAATAGCCAGAGGTTGGATAGTGAGAAAAAATGAATCCAAGTATTTACTTTCCACTTCCTTTCTGTTCTGGGCCACATGTTGTATTAGCAGCAAGTCCCCATAGGGCTACATTTTCTACTAGATGGCTCCCTGGCAAGGTTCCAGGTTTGCTGGGCTTGGCTAATATTATTTCTTTTGCTTACCTTTCCAGGCTCAGGGATGGTAATGGCTTCTCACTATTATTAATTTCTAGGTTCTATACCCCCACTTCTTGTTCATGCCCTGATTTTTGTCGATGACCTTTAATAAAATCTGAATGGGACTTTACAGTTTGAAAGCTACTTAAAGGCAGATATTCTATATGTTGGCGTTTTGAAAAAAAGAAAATTTCCCCAGGGCTTAATTAAGTGTTGGACACTGAAATTTCTAATACAGTCTTTTGTTACAGAATGTCTGGTTAGTTAAACTCTAACACATAACGTAAACTCATTGCCTTCTTTCCATCTACAAGGCTCTACCTCATTCCATGTGGCATTAACTATAACCTGAACTCTGCTATAGTGCGCCTCTCCAACTGATTTTCTCTTTTCCTTGTAGTACTATATAGTCTCTACACAAATGCCAGGGTAATCTTTTAAAAATTTTGAGTCTGATCATTTCATTCTCTACTCAAACATTTCCAGTGGCTTCTCATTTCATTAAAAAAAAAGTGATCATAAAGTACATGGTCTGGGCTCTGCCTGCTTCCTGGAGTTTACTTCTTCTCTGTATTTTCCACCAAGCCCAAGTTTGAAAACTACAAACTTATCCCACCTTAAGACAACATCTTACCATGATATTCCCTCTGTTCCAGATTCTGTGTGTGATTGACCTCATGTAGTCATTCATTTTCCAGTTCTGTTTCCCAAGGGCACTTTTATAGGCCAACTCAGTACACCACCTTGTTCTTACCCAAGTCATTCTCTAGCATTTTGGCTTCTTTCCATTTTTCATGGCACTGCTTTCCTTTTAAAAAATATAATATTTCTTTATTTACTTCCTCATTTAGAGATAAATATCTAACAAAAAGTAAGGATGCATCAGGCCAGGGTATATGGAAGAAACTCTTAATTACTTTTATTTTATTTTTTATTTTTATTTTATTTTTTATTTTTCCGGTATTTAGGAGTGCCTTGATCGTAGTAAGTGTTCAACACACACACACACACACACACACACACACACACACACACACACACACACACAGAGTTTACTGATGAACTGATTAGCATTCTCCTAAATGTGTTACAGGACTTACTTAATTTTATCCTCACAAGAACCTCATTCATCAGAAACTATTATTATCTTTGTTTTACAAGTGAAAAAATTAAGCCTGAAGAAGTTGCCAAAGTATATACCCAATTAGGAAGTAGCAAAGCTGAGATTTGAAATCTGGCCATCTGTCCCTTAGGCAAATATTCTTAACTGCTAAACTATACAGTGTCCTAACATTTGTCCAATAAATTAATAAACACTTCTTGTCTTCTTCCGTTTCACATTTGGAATTTATAAAGAAAGGAGTTACCTAATTTTTTTAAATGTAGAAGCCTGCTTACCCCATGCTGAGAGATTTTTCTGTCCCTGAAAAAATACTATGACTTCATGGCAGCCAGACAGGCAGAAATCTATGCCTTGAACGTAAATCCCTTGTGAAATTTCCCCTGCAGTCCCAGAAATGTGAGGTCTCTGATATGCCAGAACTTCAACACAGGAGTATTTTTTCTTAGTTTCTCCATCATTAATTAATTCAGAAACTTTTTTTTTAGTATTTCAGTTGCAGCAGATACATGAGATTCAGAGATGAATAAGACAAAATCCAGGCTCTTAATGAGCATAAACTAGTGGAACATCCACTCTGATTCTGGATACCAGTTTCACTGAGCAAACTATCTTTCCTGGATCAATTAAAACTGTGAGCATAGATGAGCTGTCACCTAGACTGAATGACTCCACCCTTGGACAGATGGTGTAACCTTGTCACATGTTGAAGCAGGTCTCGGTTTCAGACTTATTCAGTCTATTAGACATTGGTGGCAATATGTCCTTTACAGCTTTCCGTGGATGACTGCATAACAGTTGCTGTTCCATTTGGAAATACTAACCAACTGCGCTGTGCTCCCTCTACTTTACCTCGTCCGTGACAAGCAGCACCTCAGCACAGGTTTTTCCTCACTAGAACATATGTTGTTCCTATGCTCATCTTCTTGGTCAATATCTTTTGACACTGGATGAGATTCCTTGCACCAATCTGCCACTGTTCTTCTAATTCAATCACTCTGCTCCATTATTGCCATGTTTGTCTGCTAGTTGCCCCATTTTTGTCTGTTTCACTCTATTACCCAAGCACCTGAAAACCAATACAGTCTACCGCATGGCAGCTACACATAGGGATCGCCTTGCAGCCATGTTCAGTAATACATGTTAAAATGCAGCCAAAAATGCACCCATTCTTTCTGTTTTGCTTTTTCTTCCTAGTATTTTTGCTTTCCAGGTTTGTCCACAGAATTTTAAATACCTGTGTCTCGGGTTCCTTTCCTTCAGATGTATTAGCTTTTAAGTTGCCATGCTAAAGTTCATTTCCTGCTCTAATTTGTAAGTTCTGAAGCCACTTAATGTTACTTGCCTGCCCTTGATGATTTTTCTATGCCTTTCATTTTAGCTTGATCTGCAAATTTAATTAGTGAGCTCCGTGTCCTTCCATTTTAAATAGTATGTAAAACACTGTTAGTAGTTCCATTCAACAGCAGGTACATCAGAGAATTAAGGAAGGAGCATGATTTTACCTTAAACAGCTCTCTGCAATATAAGGAACAGGGAATGATAGAAGATGCAGAAGGTGTGACAGAATAGCTGGGAATGTGATCTTACTGTGGGAAGAATGTCCCCCACATTTGCTGAGCTCTTATTTGCTCATGGGGTCTCAGCTTCCACTAGTACAATTTCAGAAGCAGAAATGTTGATGGTCATAAGAAGTAGAGAAGTGCGTTTAAGAAATGTCCAAGGATTATGCAAACTTCAAATATGAATGAAGTTTGCAAGTTCCCCTCTAGAAATGAACACAGTATCTGTCTTAGGTCAGATTTCTGGGGAATAGGTCCTAAGAGGGAATTTTACCAAGGAACACTCTCCCTAAGACTACTGTTAGGAAATGAAGCAAGTAGAGTTAGGCAGGAGAGAAGTACACGTTTTGAGTGGTATTAAAAAGGAGTTCGGCTGATTTCAGAGGGCTCTCTTGAGCTAGAATGTCCATTCTGAAAGGCAGCTCATGTCCCATAACTACTGACACTGGAGCTTGTTAAAAATTCAAAATTTTTATTTTGCCCATGGCTGTGTTTGCGCATGGCTGAGTTTTTTAAAAAAAAAACAACAACATATTTTTTATTGTAAAGAAACAAAAGTAAAAAAAATACAAACAATGATACAGAGCCTCAAAACAGGATAAGAAATTAACAGTGGTTAACAAATTGCATATTGTCTTATCTCCACTTGAGGCATTCACTGGACTTGAGCTGACTCTAGGAAGAAAGTCTAAGCTCAGGTAAAGCTGCTGTTTTCTGAAGAAGGTGAATTCTCAGGAAAGATCTGGCTGAGAGTGATTGCAGTAGGTTATGCAGTGAGTATGAGTCCCTTAATACCTGCAGGGGTCTGGGCAGCATACTACATCTTCCATTTCCACATTTTAGAAGACCAGGATATGTGCTACTAATGAACATTCTCTTTTCCTATGCAGCAAAATATTTATCTTGTATCCTAGGACTCAACTCTCTTTTGATCATCTTGACTTCTCCTGTTCAGTGTCTACTTGTGTCTTCCTTTACCTCCTTTTGCTTCTTAAATGTAAATAAATTCATTTATTATTTAAAGAAGTGATTATTAACCCACTTGTTCCAAGCCCTTTGTACTATGCTGATTTTGAGTTCCCTTTCTCCAATCCTTTTTATCAAGGGTTATCTCACCCACTTAGATGTTGTCTTTTCCCTCTTCATTAGTAATATCTAACACTTTAAGCTCAGCTTTAGCCTCAGTTATAAAGGAAATGACACTTTGGGCTCACAGTGCATTGTTCCTTAGTGTTGCCAGTCAGATTTCTTGGCTGATCAAATGTGGTTAGTGGAATACTACATAGTCAGTCTCTCAAGCACAGGATACCAGGGTTGTCCCAAATGTCGATACTCTAAGTTCAGCTCACGCACCATCACTACTGACACTGCCTGGAGCTTGTTAAAAATCCAAATTTTTATTTTTTCCAGATCTACTAAGGCAGGATCTTCATTTTAACAATAAAAATGATTCATCTTTGAGAAGTACAGACTTAAAACTTTTCGAACTCCATATACAATGATTACCTAATTTATTTTTCCTTTTAAATCCCAGAGGGGGGTATCAAAATAATTGATAAGGGATCTTATTGCTCTCAGTTTCCTGTAACTGGTTTTTCAAAATGTTATAAACTTATTATCCTACAATGTTGCAAAAAATAAAAATAAATAATAAAATATTGCTCATCTACTTTTGTATTTGTTTTGTTTGGGGATTGATCACAGGGCTTTTCTTGTGGGATCAAACCTCAGTCCTTTTTATTTTTAAAAATTATGAGATAGATTCTCACTGAGTCACTAAGTTGCCCAGTTTGTTTTTGAACCTGTGATCCACAGCCTACCGGAGAATAAGGATCACAAATATGTATCACTACAACGAGCGTATCATGAAGTCCTGTAGAAACTTTGAACTGCCTCCTTTATGTAAAGTAAAAAATGCAATGTTCCAACATAAATCTCAGACTCTGATTTCATCTTTCTCTTCCATCTTTCCAACTCTAATTCCTACATGAAGACTCATTCACACCATTACATCATCTTTTGTGCTATTTCTTCTTTAATACTCTGTTACCTTCCAATGTGCCTGTGAACATTTTATTTAGCCTTTCAGATCCAGTTTAAATGACTCATCTCCCTTTAGGTTTCTACCTGAAATAATTCTAAATCGCATTGTTCATCATTATAAAAACTTTCACTCTTATCTATGTGAAGCCTAAGTCTTAGTACCTAGGTAAGTGTAACACAGCTGCGGATACGGCTGACCATTAAGTTTCCATGTACCGTGGTCTATCTATCTCTAAACTGTATCACCTCTGAGATAGACTTTGGGGGTGCTACATAGTTCAGTGCTCAGTAAGTGAGGGTTTACGCTGAGCATCCAAGGTACATTCCTCCAAGATCCCCCCCCACATCTATATGCTTAATATAACATCTATGCATCATGCCTTCCTGCCATCTTTTTTCTGCCTTCCCTTGTTTCTATTGGCAGAGTGGAAGGCGCAAGATATATTTCCCTTTGCTCACTCTATCATAAGTGACAGTGTTGATCAATGAGTTGCCTTGCCTGACCAGGAAATCCAGTTTGATTGTCCTCATGTGGCTGAGCTGACAGCATTCAGCCTTTTATGAACTGAATAGTGAAGCACACTTTGTAGCTCAGTTTTGCCTGTTTATGGTGATTCCAGCTGTATTTTTTATGTCTGCTGTTGTTATATTGCCGCTTTCAGTATTAATCTCTATTTTATTTGCTATGAATTTATAATGGTTTTGCATCATAAAAATGAAAAAGAGTAGCAGTAGAATAAACTGTTGATACTGAGGATTTCCAAAGGAAAAGGTGAAGATGTAGATTAATCGAGATCTACATAGCTTCATAAGTCCACCTTTCTCCTGGAAAATGGAGAACTGCTTGGAAATGAACAATTCATAGTCGTGTCAAGGATGAAATCAGTTGTTTTCTGTAGTATTGTAAGTGCTCATTCCTGAGGCATGAATACTGTTATGCTGATGTCTATAGCAGGGGTAAGAAAGCAATATGAAGCACAGTGCCGTCTTTGGCTTGGTATCTATTTGATTTTTAATATTAGAATTTAAAATAGTACTTTCAAAAAGATTTGTCATAAGGACATACAATTCCAGCTTGTAGTAGTGGTCATATTCTTAGAATTCCATTCCTACGATTTTCATAGTCAAATGTGTACTTTAGATTTCTCTAAGCTTGACAGACACTGTAATTTTCTTGGCACATATGTTTTGCCTAAAAATCAAAGAATTTGTCAAATCAGGAAGACACTGGTGATAGATGCCATGAAAATAATTAGATAGATAATCCTTTTTTGATAAGTGAGCTAATAAAAATGTTTTAAATATATCTAGACTTCCATCTAATTAGCATATTTTATTGAAATGCTTTAAATTCTTTGTTTTGAAAAGATAGAATAGGCAAACAAATATTTGGAGGAACTGATATTTACCCGTGTATATGTATTTCTCTCGCAAGATCACCCATATGCCAAGACTTTAACTTATGGAAAAGGCCCTTCTTATATTGGAAAAGTAAAAGCAGGATTGAAATTTTTAGGAAAGAATCAGTTTTCCAATGGGTTCTAAAAATTCTAATTATTTATTTAAACCTCACATCTGTCTCTTCTTTGATAGACTTTGTAACCTGTTCTACATTCTCCAATTCCCAGGCAAAATTGATTTCCTTTATTGTTACCCTCTGGTTCCTTTTTTATTTCTCATGTGTGGTGTTTCATGGTGTTTTGTATACTGTATGACTGTAATTGTGTTGTGTTTGTTAGTCTTATAATACACAAGGTACATCATTGTCATGATTATCATCTCATTGTTGTTATCATCATGTCAAAGCTAAAATTTGTTAAATGCAGTCAACCAACCATTACCCTAAGTAACACATAAATTCTATGAAATATGTAATTTCAGAAAACTTCATTTTAAAGTTAAGGAACTGAGGTCCAAGGGAGTTTAGTATTACTTTGACAAGTAATACTTGGTACTCTTTCAGCACAGAGAAGGTACTTAACAACAACTGTTGAGTGAGTACCTTCTTAGGTTCTGTCTACCATCAGGAAGACTCTTGTATGTCATACCTGTGTATGTACTTGGACAAGTCAAAGGCAATGAAATAATATCATAGAATTTTAATAAAGCTGACTAGATACCATCATTCTAATTTAGAATATGATGTCTACAAGCAACATAGAGATATTTTACCCTACAAATATTTTCTGTATATTAAAACATAATATGCAGAGGCTGGGGATATGGCTCAGTGGTGCAATACCTGCCTGACAAGTGTAAAGTCCTGAATTTGGTTCCTGGAACCACACTCTCACACACACACACACACAACAAAACAAAACAAAACAAAAAAACCATAGTGTGCATATTTGGATGTACTGTAGAAGTACAACTGTGGAGGTAGAGAGATCAGCTGGCATTGGCGATGTTGGAATAAATATGGAGAAGGTAATAATAAAAGAAGTAAGCTGTGTATAGTGGTGGGTATCTGTGATCCTAGCCACTTGAAAAGCTGAGGCGGAAGGGTCACAAGTCATCCTGGGTAACTTTGCAAAATAGAAATTTTACAAAGGTTTGGAGATGTACTTTAGTGGCAGAATGCTTACGTAGCATATGTAAGAAAAAAATAAGTAAGGTTTTTTTTTGTTTTGTTTTGTTTTGTACTGGGATTGAACTCACAACCTCACGCTTGCCACAGGCAGGCGCTTAAGCCACTGAGCTAAATCCCGGCCCCAATAAGTAAGATTTATTTATCATCAATTTTCATGATATTCTTCTTTACTTACTAAGAAATAGCATTGAGGTAGTTGTTTGTTCCTTGGGTATGAGAGATACAAGAGAGAGAACAGAGATACAAACAAAAGAGGCCTTTCGGGCATCAGAGTGCTGCTGAAGAGAACAAGCACCCTCTGGAAGGAACAAAGGAAAACAAAACAAAACAAAACAAAACGCGCTTTTATTTGGTTTTGACAGGGGGTGGAGTTGAAGGAGTGGGCAGAATGACGTATCCACAACTGATTGGAGGAGCATTGGCCCATGTGCAAAACCAGCAGTATTAACTTTTGGGTTTGCTAGAAGGTGGAAGGCCATGCTGAAAAGCAGCATTGTCCAACACCACGTTAACTTGCACAGTGGAAAGCCTTGTCAGTAGTGGCTCATCACTTAGCAAATTTATAACTACAATTTAGCTCCGTTGGATTTTTAAAATCTGACAGACACCTGATAACAAAATAACCAAATGGTTCTGTGGAATGAATGTTTTGGCTAAGACATGTATGGTTTGAAATTACAGTTCTGTCACTTTTTAATTGGGTGGATGTGAGCATCTGTCTGCTAGGTGTGCTTAAGATAGAAAATGCTGCTCTCTTTGTCCCCAGCCTAGCAACTTAAATTTGACACGACTTCTATCTTTGCTTCTGCTATAAAACAGTGCCATTTTATGGTGGAATCAAAGAAGGAGAATTATGATTGCAGAACAAGGAGGATGAAGAAGGAATTGTAGCTCATGAATTTACAAAACATTCACTTCATACAGCACCAGAAACATATATCTGAAAGATACCTTTTCTGTTGTGGTATACATTGTCATAGTACAAATTCATTTAGCTCAACCAACTATCATACCACTGTGTGCCAAAATCATTCATATATATATATATATATATATATATATATATATGAAAAACTTACTATGAGCACGTGATTAATTATTAGTTTAGAAGAACATATAATAGGAGAAAACCGAGTCAGAGGGAAGCCAAACCTCATTCCTAAGCTGTTCATTTTAAATCTCTGAGTTCCAGGTTCCTTCTAGGTCACATTTTGATCATTTCTATATAAGATACACTCAGAACAAAAGAAAAAACTAAGGTAATATCATTTGCCAATTTCCCATCCTCAAAAAGGAAGTGTAATCAGTGTAATACAAAGATAGCCATAGTAATGAATCAATTTAGTGGCCCAAACTTATGCTCTTCTGACATGCACTGGTCATGTTGATAAGAGCGCCAATAAAACTAAACCTTACCCTACCTTCTTCCCAGGAATTTAACAGTATGACCTTGCTGTCATGCCAGTTGGAGTCACTGCAAGATTCTGAGAGTGGCGTGTGTCAAACAAGACCTCCAGCACAAGCTGGCTCAACTGTGGAGAGGGATCAGCACAGCTGTGGTAGTTAGGACATGGCATGGCTCTGAATAAGTTTGCGGCTCAGGCTGGCTGGGGCCCACACACTGACTCAGAGGGCCAGATCAATTGTGACTCCAGATCAAATTTCTGGCTACCAAAGGAGATAATCTAGACTCTGGGCAATTCCCCCAGGGGTTCCTGTGGGAGGTTTGGCCTGCCTGCTTTGGTTGACCCAATGGTATAATTAACCAGGAATGTTCAGAAATAAACATTATTTCAGGACAAATAAAACATTACCCACGGCTGCATCTATCTCAGAAATGGCTTGGACTACTCTTGAGATGGCTAAGTAGACCAAAAATATGTTAGGTCGAAAGCCACAGATAAAGAAATTAAAGTTAGAAAAAGTTTTAATTTATGTCAGTGGGGTTGGGCATAGTCAGTCTGTAAAGGTTGCCTCTTCCCACCCTGCAGTTTATATTAAGAAGAATTTTCACTAAATATTTCAGGCAGTTTTATACTCCTTTATCCACTCAGCATCCTGCGATGAGTCAGTGCCTAATCTGATTACACATTTGTGTAGATTAAAGCTTAGTTCCGCAACTCCTCTTGGAAACCATACCTCTCAGAGAGCAAGGATTCATCCCTGTCCATTTATTTTAACATCTCACCTGTGTGGGCCTGAGACTCCATAGGGAGAAAAGTAAGTCTGTCTCATTCTAAGATTTAGGATTAAAAAGCCTCATCTGTATGAAGCTCTCAACCAGGCTTCATCCTCTGTCTTAGTTATTATTGGTCCTAAGTGTATACTTTAATCACCAACTCTTACTCCTTTTTCTAATTTGTTTAGAATTTGAGATGAAGAAGCTGGCTAGCAATTATTCTAACCTGGAAAGTTAATCTCTATTTCCTCACAAAAGTGAAAATGTAATGAGATTACAAAGTCCTTGAAGAAGAGACTCAATTACTTTTCTCTCATTGCTGAGATAAAATACCTGACACCCAAAATGAAGGAAGGAAAGGTTTATTTGGCTTACAGTTTTTGGAGGTTTCGGTGCACGATCAGCTGGCTCCAAGGCAAGGTGGCATGGCACACTTCAAGGCAGCAGTCACTAAAATATCCGGATCAAAAGGAGGGCAAGAGCAAACCTCTTTTACTGCTTTATATTGCACAGAGCATCCCTACCCCCACCCCACGTGTGGGTGTAGCACTCATAAAATGTCCTTGCCTCCTCTTGCACAGGACCAAGACATCCACAAAGTAAGGATCCTGTCTCCCTGATGAATCCCTCAGTTAAACTTCTAAATTTCTGAAGTTAGCACAAAGTATCAACCATAACAAAGGCCAAACAGGATTGTTGCCAACAGAGTAAGAGGAGAACAGGAGGGATTATGCTGTGCTGTTGGTTCTCTTGGAGAAGCTTGTCATGATGATTTTCCTGATATGAACTGTTCTCAACATCAGAGGAGCTCTGGTTCCTCATGTCACTGAAGGTGGCTGTGATTCTCTTCAGGGGAGCCTGGTCCTTACCTTGAGAATCCTTTCCTGGCTCCAGTGCAGATCCTTCAGCCAGCTGGCACAGATACTTCATTGCGCTGGTGCAGACTTTCTAGCTTTCACCTTTGTGCCTTCCCAGTACCAATCCTTGACACAGACTTTCAGGAGACTTTGTTGTAAGTGCTAGGGCTCCAGCTGGCCTTGTGGGGGACATTGCCATGGGTTCTACATCTTTAACTGAACTTGTGCAGGACATTTGCATGTAATGCAGGCCCTCAGCTGAATTCTTTGGGTCTCTACCACGTGGACAGGTCACTTGTACTCTTCTGCATTTAACTTTTTGGGTGTCCTGTGTTAAATCTATTTCCTTGCAAACCCTAACTACAACATGTTGGTAGGTGTCTTAGTTACTTTTCTCATTGCTGAGACACAATACTTGGCACCCAAAGTTAAGGAGGAAGGGTTAATTGTAATTCATAGTTCATAGAGGTTTCAGTTCATTGGCTGGCTCCAAGGCAGGGTGGCATGGCAGAGGGGCATTTCAGAGCAGGCAGGCAAAGACAGCAAGCAGCAAGTGAGAAGCAACCACAGCAGTGCTCTTTCTGTTCTTTATATTCTGCCCAGGGTTGCTGCCCTTAGAGTAGATAGCACAAACATGTATAGAGGGCCTTGCCATTATCTACCCAGAACTAGGCCTAACAAATCAGTGGAATAATTTAGTAATCACAGATTCTTGATCCCAGCATCACACACTTTAGATCCAATCATCTCTGAAAAGCCCCACCTATGACTGAGTGAGGATTTGACGGGACATCTGCACACAAAACATAATAGCAGGCTTACTTTAGAAATGTGGGAAAGGAACTTTCTCCCCTAGTTACATAACCTTAGGAATGTATTACCTAAGAATGGCATGGAATTGTATTCCCACACATGCTCTTAAAAGTTTTATGGCAAAGCAGATTGGGATAGGGTCAATGTAGGCAAAGAAATGGATCAGAGCTCGCATTTTGCAGAACGTCATGTTTATGTTCAATAAAACATAAAAAAGACCCTACAGAATAATCTAGAAATAATTATATCTACAATCTTCATTTTTACCACTCTATTATTTTTCAACATTCTTCTCCACATAGTTGAGATCTGTGCTTTAACTAATTAGTGTAGTAAATAAAACCTGGACTGTCAGGATTTTAAAGATCTGAGGAGAGGTGAAAAGAGTAGAAAGTAAGCTTGAGGTCAGATCACTCAAGCGGAAGAGAGGAGTAAGTGGAAAGGGAAAACTTTTGGATCCCTAAGGTTAGCGACAGGTAGTCACAGCAGCCATTTCTGGGGCTCTGTAGTCCACATGAAGAAATAAGTATGTTGTTGTGTATTGGCTTGAGATGATTGTAATCAAATAGAATGTGGTTCTATTCGTTCCTTTTGGTCTTTCCATTTTCTCTGGTGAATTTTATGAGACCAGGTGTTCTCAGTTTTACCTTGAAACTCTTGACAATGTCAGTGATTTTTTTTTTTCAGAAAAGTAGTTGTTCTACACAATACAATCACTGAGTTATTGAATGACTTCCCTTCAAAAGCCTGTTGGGGTCAGACCCAACTAAGGAAAAAAGAAGGGAAAACTTGAAAAGTACAGATGTATGATGGTCAATGAGGAGGTCACAGTGTGAGACTGGCTTTTTAGAAATACTCAGTTCTCTAAGGTTAATATTTTATGAATAAATAGGTTGAATTAAATTAAACCAACCTGAGTTTTCAGCATGATGAGAAAATATATAAGAGTAATGGATATCCTCACAGTTCAGACAAAGAAAGGTATCACAGAATTTTATTGTTAGGAGCAAGAAAAATTGTCCTGTTGCTTCGGTGAGCAAATGACCTTCTGAAAGAGGCATGAAGGGGGATGGTTTGGAGCAAAATTTTGCTGTAATTCACTAAGAAGTTGTGGAGATGTCGAAACACAATTGAAGAATTAAATCACATCCAGGGGAAATGAATTTGAAAAAGTGCCTTTTTGAAGACAATGCCACAGTCTATGAATCCTATGCGACCTGTCATGGACTATGGAAAATTGGCCAAGGTTAAAAATTTGAATGTGACTGCTCATCATGGCCATAGAGGTCTCTGTATATCCTTCCAAGTGGCCAAACTGTCCTCTGGAAATTATGAAGAGTTGACATATAGGAGAAGAAATGTGTGCCTCTTCTTTGCATGTGTAATTTAAAGAGTTGGATTTGTTGTTAATGAAGGTCATTGAGCTAAGCTACCCTTTTACAAAGCAGATTTCCTAAAACATCACCACATAGTATTTACCAGATGGTAAATTATCTACCACTCCCATGATTTATGTAAGTGGATTAGGGTTCCCTGTTTGGGGAGGTGCATAACTTTGGTAAGTAACTCTTCTCTGAGCCTCGAAAGTGATACCGTTTTCATTAAATGGTTCAATGCCTTCCTGTGCCAGAAAACAAGTCTTGATGAATGATGGTGGTTCCTAAGGGTGGGCACTCTTTTGCAGTGGCCAGTCTATAAAGCTGTTTGTGGAAGCACAGTAAAGAATAAACCTCACACTGGTGTATACAGTGATATTCCCAAGTGAAAATTAGATCTGTGCCAGAGGTGACTGTAGCTGTGGAGTTTGATTAAGGTTTGGTGAGGCAATGGATAGCAGTCATTATGGAGCCCTGCATGATTTCTTTAGAAAATCGCCCTGCATTATTTCCTATCTTTTACTGGTCACAGCAGATCTTCGGTGTTCCGATCAGTAATTCTTCCTGGCCTAGCCCATTGCAGTGAGCCTCTTGGAAGCTTCAGAGGAATACTGCTAGGAGGGCAGAGAGAAGCTGCTGAGTGTCTCTGAAAGAATTCAGAGGTGATAAAACCATTGTTGTGCAACTTACTTCTCTGTACAAAGTTCTGGGCATTTTTGTTAATAAAAAAAAGAGTTTACACAAATCACTTGAAGGCTCCTTCCAGTTCTAAATCCTAAGCTAAGTAGAGCCACATTTTCTCTGATTAGTTACTTATACAACAACTTTCAAATAAAGTAAAAACTGCCCAGAGAAGCATTGACACATTTGTTAACAATATTTTATTTATTATGGAATATGGCAGAGTGTTCTTTTTGTTATGCATTTGTGAAAGTAAACTCTAATTTACTCTATAAATATAATTTCTATTTTTTCTTTAATTTATAAGAATCCAAGCTTTTAAAAGGGCCTAAATCATTTAATTTTCAGTCAGAAAAGCCCACCGCAAACTTAGCATGTGTAAACATTTCTGAAGATTTTTGAAAGATAATGTTCATGCTAGCCAAAAATGAGAGCATGGCAAGCCTTCAACCTATGAGTCATGTTAGTCTGAAATAATAAGTACTCGTTTTAAAATTGCAAGCTCATTCTTTCAGAGTGGTTATTTAAAGAAAATAAGGCGCTCTTACCGTATCAGAATTCAGCAAAACATATATTTTAAAATTTCAGTTAAGCCATAGATGATTGGTCAAATGAGTAAGGGCATATTTAGAAAATAAAAGCTCCCCAAAAGGGAAGTTTCTGAAAACAGTAATATGAAGAATATGCTTTTTTTCTTTCACTCTAAAAAGTTCAACTTACTTTGCTCTTGGTAAAGGCTATAAGGCTTAAAAAATTTGAACAAATGAGCACATTTTCAGGACAATACACTTAGATACTGAACTCGAACTTGTGTTTATCTAAACAGAAGTATAGAGTGTTAAAGATACTTCGGAAATGTCGGGTGATACAAAAATTTTACACAAAGAACATTAATATATTCTTTTTAGAAAAGTACAACAATCTAGTTGAATTTGCATCTCATATAATGAATTACTTACTTGAGACTTTTGTTCCCCAAGCCCAATTTTTAATAATGTCTAACAGAGTGCTTACTAGGACCTGGAAAATGTCTAAGTAATCATGTTGAATTAATTATATTCTTCCAGGCACACAAAAATTAAGAAAAAAGAGAAACACGTAAGGAGAATATATTTTGCTCCAAATATTTGAATTACTTTTGTATTTGAAGTAGCAATTCTTGGAAAACTGAAAAAAGAACTATCTAAGAGTGAAACTTAAGAGTTGTTACATGTGCAGATAGCGAGATCATCAAATTTGGAAAAGTAGTCTAAACACACTTTGGACTTAAACATTTATTCCCGGGCCTCAGGCAGTTAACATTTTTGTTTAGAGCTACCTTCTTCCTTTTCTGAATTGCAAGCTTTTTTGTTTATTTATGTCATGAGAAGAAAGCTTTATAGAAACAATATTTTTTACAAAGTCTGTAGTTTTCTAGAATTGTTCTGGAAACCATAGTATACATTCATTAGTCATTTATGAAGGGAATGGAAAAATAAGAGAAGGAAAAATGAAAACATGCTAAAAAGAAGAAAGTAAGAAAACATTAAAGAAAAAAATGGGAAACTTTCCATAGAGGTAGCCTATCTAGAAGATCTGTATTTTCTTTTAACATTATGAAAGATAACTTTTAATAATAGAATTGACAACTGCTTTTTATTTATTATGATTTTTTAATGTTCATTGAACTGCTTTTTCCTTACGATAATGAGTAGATGTTTCATTAAAACATTTGATTTACAGTAAACATTAGGTGTATATTATTAAAAGTTAGGCAATGCTACATAAATACATAATTTTGAGGAAAAAGTAAAATGTTCCTTATAGCTTATGTGATTTTTATTGTTATGTTTGTAAAAACAAATGAGCATTTGTACCGCCATAATGTTTGTTTCTTCTCAAGAACACGCATTTCATGATCTCTTTCAACTATTTGCCAGAGAATTTAAGAGGCATTTTTCAGGATCCTGATAGAGGAAAATGAAGTCCAAGTTTTGATGCAAGAATACTTCTCATGTCATGAACGTGAAGCTCCTTAAGCAGAGAAGTAGTGAGTGTGTCACGGGTGGTTTCCACAGGTTGGGCTGGTGACCAGCTGAGCTCCACAAACACACTGTCCTGCCTCAGTCGTGGTTCCAACACAGTGATGGCCTTGGGTAAATCACTGAGCCTGTCTGTCTTGATTTCTTTATCTATAACATGGTAGCATACTAATCCCTCCACCATTAGACCATTTCAGGGCTAAATTAATTAACATACATCCTTCGATACATTCTGGAACATAACAGAATGTCGATTTTCTAGTATGTGGATGCTTCTAATCAACCAGACTCATAACTTGTTTCCTTCTACTGCTTTACCTCCAAAATATGTGTGCTGTGTAAAATTCAAGTACCATACTCTATGCCAAAATGTCTCAATTAGAGGTATGCAGCATTGACTTGCAACCATTGGAGTATTGGGTGAGAGACAAATATAGTGATTAAAATCTGAATGAATAGACATTTCACAAATATGAGAGATGGCATGAAATGATGCAAAACATATATTCTATGACTATCAGTTCATCAATATGCATCATTCAGATATCTACGGCTATAGGATGGGTATAGATATAGATATAGATATAGATATAGATATATATCTTGAACTAGACAATCAGGCTGGGTATTGACCTAAATTGGGTGAGTAGAATCAGAGATTTTGAGCAAACATAAGTTACACCATGCTAAAAATAATCACTGGAGTTGCCCAATCAAGTAGAGTGGAGGACTGACTGGCTGAAATGCAAGGATTTGGACAGATCAACATCAAAAAGAAAAAAAAAATAGTAAGAACTTAAGCATTAGTAGAACTTGTATTTTCTTATCCTCTTAATGGGAATAATGGTAGTGTGTATTTCATAGAGCTATTGTGAGAATTAATTAGGATAATAAATATAAAGCTCTTAGTACAATTCCTCTAACTTAATAATAGTGATTTGCTTTTGTTTTAATCACTGTAACGGTAATAGCAGAAATCAGTATTATTATGATTCAGGGATTTCAGTAGAGAAAAGCATGTTACAGTGCTGAAGTATTCCAGGAGGGTTTTTGTGACTTATTGAAAAATCTTGCATGTATCTAACCTTCGAAGTCTAAGGGAGATTTGATCAACTGACAAGGATTTTTTAAAATTTTATTTTCCACAGTGCCACCAGCAAGCTGGAAATAGAGAAGCAAATAGGATAAGAGATGAAGTACTTTCAATGTATCAGAAAAATGCAGCCTTGAAAGCTTCTCTAAAATTATACTGTGGAATGCCTGCATCTCTATCTCTTATTATTTTACTCACATGCAATGCTTTCCAAAGGTACCATTAAAAAGATGCCACTTGACATATTCCTCTTACCAAATATACACTGAATTATGCTTCAAGTCTGTCTTTTGTATTGTTTTACTTATGGACAAAAAAGCGACTATTATTTTAAATACATTATTCATAAATTGACTTAAATAAGTATTTTCTTATCAAAATATAGTGCTACTGGAAGCTGGTATCCCCAAGTAAAACAAAGTCTTGATGGTATTTGTTGTGATTTCCTCTGAAGGAGCTGAGTTGTGGGTTCCCCTAAATCCACACTTTAGGTCCTAACCCCAAATATTTCAGAATGAACTGTGTTTGTCTCAAAGGAGGTGGTTAAAAGATGAGGTCGTTAGGGTGTGGTTTTATAATCCAAAATAAATGCACTCCTTAAAGGTAGACAGAGCTATTCCAGAGGCAGAGAGAAAGGCCATGCGAGGTCACAGAGAGGAAGAAGGCAGAGGTCTGTGAGGCTGAGCACAAGGACTCAAGAGAAACAAAAGCTGCCAACACCTTGCTCTTACACTTACCATCTCCACTGGGATGAGGAAGTGAATTTGTGTAGGTCAAGCAACCCAGTCAGTGAGATTTTTGCTAGGGCAACGTGAGCGAATTAATATCCCCTTCTTGACTTTATCCTGCTCTTTCACACTGTATGGAACCAAGGTTTCAGGAATGTAAACAGAATGCTCTTTCTTTCCTTTCTTTTTGAGTCAGGGCCTCTCTATGCAGATCAGGTTGGCCTCAGCCTCACTATGCAGCGCAGGCTGGTCTTTAGCTCCAGTAGTTTCTGCCGCTTCGCCTCTTCAGTGCTGAGATGAGAGCTGTGCAACACCATGCCCGGATCCTCTCCCTTTCTTTATTCAGGTTTTACAGCAGCAAGAACGACACAGCAGGGGTGCTGTCTCAGGGTGACACATGTTGACTACCTGAATGTTGCACGTGGTTAATCAGGCTGAAGAGCTTGAAATAGACGAGGTTACAGTTTAACTAAAACTCTAAAACATACTGAGAAAGTGAAACAGCTATGGAAAGACCTAGATCTTCCTTGTGCCTCATACAGATACACAGGTACATGCAAGTGCATGTATGCAAGTGTGTATATATCCACACACAGATGGTATATACATGCTCACATCTAAACACAGAACCTAAATAATAATAATAAAAAAAAAGAAACAAGGAGAGAAGGAAAGAAACCTCAACAGGGCTCCTCCTTCATGGCAATGTTGTGACACATAGGGCTGACACAGATGGTCTACAGGCTTCAGATTTTTCTAAAAACCCAAATCATATTCTAATACCACAGGGGTGATTTGAGTAACTACCACAGCTACAGTCTTTCCTGAACAACCTAGCAAACAGAGAAAGAGAAAGAGAAGTGGGGGAAAGGCAGTGAGGCGAGGAATTGCAATCATTTCTCTATCTTCCTTGGAAAATCTGCCCAGTGGCTTCGGAAACCTACACTTATCTTTCTGTGCAGTCACCAGTGTGGTTGTGACTATGACTCTGTTCCAGACTGGCCTAAAGCCACAGGGCATGCAACACTGTCCACAGGGAGGGAAGTGGTTTGAGTAACATTAAGTCAAGATGGGTTCTCACTCAACATGGTCTGGAAGGAAGAGCAGCCAGCCTTGGAAAGAGCATGACACTTCATCATGTGTTTCACTGCTGTTAATGTGGTGAAAAACATAGTCAGCTCCTCTCTTAAATCACAAAAATTACATGCAGCAACAGTTAATAAGGAATCCACATGTCAGCTCATCCGGCCGGGCCGGGTGCTAAGGGAAACCAGCAACAGCTCCACTTCCCAATGAGGTGAGAAGGAGGCTGGTGTGGATGGTACACAAACACCCTGTTCTTTTACCAGGTCCCTGCCTGCTTGCTCTGTTTCCCTCATTAACACAAGCTTGCAATTAGACATGATGAGCTCAAGACCCAAGTGCTGCTTCAGGCCGGAGATGAGTCTGTGCCTTTTCCTCCCTTTGTGAAAATGATGCTGCCTATTTGAAAAATCCAGAAATAAAGCTGTCTGTTTAAGCATCTTAAATCATGAAATGATGAGAAAAAAGCCACTAACCAATCCTGTATCTCAAGAGCAAATCTCCAGAGGGACATTTTCTTGTCAGAGGAGCTTTCTCTGAAGGTGCCTACCTTTGAAAATATTTTGTGCTTTTGAAGATACATTAAATTTTATTAAGTATAATTAAGTTGATTTTACTTTTAATGAAATATCAGTTGTTATTGGTGGCCACATCTTGGTCCCTTTTAAGTGTGAGCCAACATTGCAGCTTTTTGAGCAGGCTTTTTCAAAGCTGAAAGCTTCTGAACAGTACAACCATACAGCAGATATTCATGAATGTGAGGTTCTGTAGCTGAGATATCCATGCATAGCACATGTGTGGAAGGAGAAATTTTTAAAAAAACTGATTATCTGGTGTAGACAAAATAAATGTACAACTTCATAAAAAACTAAAAAGGTAGGGCAAGAATAAGAAAGGGACAAAAAAGAGTAATTATGAATTACAGCAGCTAGTCAGGCAATCATATTTTGTTTATAAAGAGCTTTGCTTCCAAGGAGTTTGTGTTGAATAGTTAATCACTCATTAATTTAACAAATACTTCTGGTATACCTCCTATGTGTGAAGCATGTGGGATGTAATAAGACAGTCCCTGTCTGAAGATTTAATTATCTGAGGAGTGACTCTTTAAATTTACTTATCCTGTAAAAAACTTTCTATGAACATGAATAAAAGTGTTTTGGGGAGAAATGAAGCCTGTTAAGATGGGTATAGGGCTCACCTGATGGAGATATTTGGGACAGATTTTCAAGTGCTACAGTGAAATCTTAAGTAAAGAAGAATTGAGGGAAGAGAGTATATTTGCATGGGCAGTGGGGAGGAAAATATGTGGAGCAGGAACACGCCTTAGAGTAGAGAATGGTGTATGTCAGGTAGTGAGACAGGCCTGGGCATGATGGAAAACTCTAGATGTCAGAAGTGCAAGATATCAGGTGTTAAAGAGTAAGTAGATGCGGGCTGACCCCAGGCAAGGTACATGTACTCCATAAAAGTCAAGGTGAACTCACTGAATTTTTGAGTCAACATCATCACTCTTGTTTTCCTGGAAGTTTATTTCAGAAGTAGAGGATGGACCAGAACAGGAAAAGGTGCTCAATGGAACATGTGACCATAGTTTGAGTCAGTGTATTTCCCTTTCTTTGTCAGCAAAGGATGAGTCTGATGGTCTGTAGCTACTTACATCCTAAGAACTTGCCTTATGTTTCAAATTTAGTTTTGAGTTTACCTGACCTCTCTGACACCTGTTTCATTGCTTTCAACTGAGTCATTTCTCTCTGTCCTAAGGCAACAGCCCAATAAATATATCAAACAAGGTTTGAGAAACATTTGGAAGCATACTCAACAGCCTATATGTAACAACAATTTGAAAATGCCTTTAATAACTTCATTTTATTTTTACTTCAAATTCTCCCCATCCAATCACAAATTGCTGAAATTTCATTGGAGTCTGGCATTATAGACACTTCTCTTGTCTGGAAATGTTCAGATAGTTAACTCAGTCTAGTTGATTCATATTTTCAAATTTTTGCTCTTTATTCAACCATTTCCCCTTGAACAATTTCTGTTAACATCTCTTCATCTAAAGTTGTGTTCAGAGCTTAAAAACAATCTTGCCACTCAGTGATACAATGAATATCTTTCAGGTAGCATTCTAAGTACTTTCATAAGTCAGTTTATTAATCTCACATTATTAGGTATTTCTTACATATTTTATCCCTATCCTTATAAAATATATTCTAATGTAAGCATTGGTTGCCATTTTGTAGATTCTAAAAGAAATTTGCTATTTCAGGCAAATAGAAAGGATCATTTGTGACGGTATACTATTTAAAAACTTGAAAACTTTTATAATAATCATAGATCCATAGAGATCTATATTCCCAGAAAAGAAGAAAGTTTAAAGATAATTTCCCAGTCCCATAAGCACAGCTGAAAGATAGGTTCTGGGTTCAAGATATGCTGATTCTTTTAGTCATTTTTTTCATTCACTAACTACATAGACTGTCTAGGTATTCACAACAGTTAAACATTTTCTCCATGTTATCATCCTTGGTTAAAACACGTTTACTGACAGGGAATTTATGACCCATTCACAACCTCCTAAGAAGCCTATTTTGTTGTGTGATTAGTTGTGAAGTTTTAATGTTGAGTCTAAATCAATTTCCCTCCAACTCCAATCACTAGTCATAATTTTATCACATAAAACACTCTAGAATGCATTTAATCCTTCTCCCTCACAGCATCCCTTCCATTATTTGAATTGTATATAATATATAATATACATAGCATATATACTGTACAACATATATATATATATGTATATTATATAATAAATATAATATAAATAGTGAATTTCCACTCCTGTCCCCTAAATCTTCTTTTTCTTGACTGTTCATTAGTTCTTCACATGGCTCAGTCTCTTTAGCATCTCAATGACATTCCTCCGCGTTTTCCTGTCTTAGCTGTCAGTGGCGATACATGCCTATAATCTCAGAGCAGGTATTCCCATGAGTTCAAGGCCAGCCTGGCTTACATAGTGAGATCAAAGCCAGCCTGAACTATGCAGTGAGACTGTGTCTCTAAAAAAACAAAAAAGGTCAACTTTATCATCATGAACCTTTAAATGTGATGCTTATGTTTTCACACAAGCCTCCAAGCATGAGTCTTTTTCTTTTTCTTCTACTTTTCCACTCCTTGTTCTTATTTTTTTATTAAGACTAAAGGCATTTGCAATTACATGCTTGCTTTGTTTAGTGTGTGTCCTCTGCAACACAGCAAGAGGTATACAAATCCTTAGAGTGCAGAGACCATGAAATAGCTTTGTTTTCAGAAAACTGCTTTGTTTTCTGTGCATGCAAAGTATTTAGCCCAAGTAAGCATGCAATAAATGTTTACTAAGTGATTAAATGATTGACTAAATGAATACTCTGCTATTGAAATACTGTATTAGTGTTCATAAGGGCTGGTAGAGCTGGAGCAAGATTCCTCAAAAGACTATAGGTGAATCAGATTTAAGGCAGGACACAGAAATGTACAAGACTGACCCAGTGGCCACCCAGAGAGTCAGTTGCAGAGGAGCGCAGATCTGTCCATGTGCTAGAGATTCAGAGGTTCAAGCCTGAGGCCTGGAGCCCAATTATTTGAATAATGTCCCATATGAGTTCACATCAGGAAGCCAGAAGATCCAGGACAGACGATGAAAAGTTTCTGTCCTGGGGGATTAAAGAGTTGGTGCTGGAAACTAAGTGACAGGACAAAATACTGGTGCTGGAAGCTGAGAAATGTGCAGGAAAACCAGGAGTCCATGCCCAAGGTGAAAGAGAAGACCTAAACTCTTATGAAGAGAACAACTCAAACTCCTCTGAAGAAAATCAGCTGAAATCCTTATATCATGAGACAACAACTTCCCTAGATTAGGCCTTCCAAACCCAAAACCATGCTGACTCAATTCACCTAGGCATTCACCACTCAAGTTGATAATCAACTAACCACAGCAAATACTTAACAAGAGCATGGTGACTTTTCTAAATAGCACAGAATTAGAGGTAACATAGGATTAGAGGTAACTTGGAGACAACTAGTATCATGAGTTTAATTTTTCAGACAAAACAAAGAACAGACCAGAGGAGTCAATCATTTGAATATGGTCGCACTGCAAATCTAAGTTCACTCCAGAGCTGGTGTGATGGCTGATACATTGTGTCAATTTGAGAAGGTCAGCAGTTTAAGTGATTCAGCAGGGGGCCAGGGTCCTTACTTTGTAACAGCCTCAGCCTGTGCTAGAGGAGGGAAAGGAAATAATGTGAGTGCTACACCCACCCCAGGGCAGTAGTCTGCATACAATAAAAGGCAAATAAAGAAGGTCTGATTGCTGGTTCTTCAGAAGAGCCCCAGCCTTTGCCTTTGCTTCGACATTGTCTCCTGGCTTCCACTTGACTCTTCAGCCTTCTGGCATAGACTCTTTTGCCTTCTATAGTAGGTTCTTCAGCATTGTGTCACAGCCCCATTGGCTCCCTGACACTGACCAGTACACTGCAGTTAGCTCCAGACTTTGGACCACAGCCTTCAGCTTCCAGAAGGCAGATACCGTCTGCAGGCTTCCTCATCCAACGCTGGCTGACCACTGCAAGCCAATCTTATAATTTCTTATACTTTGTATATTTTGTGTTATATCTGTTTCTCTGGTAAACCTTGGCTGATGTAGCTGGTAACTAAAAAAGGCAACTTCAGTTCTCCTTGGAGGATGGTGAGAGAGGCTGTGGATATTCATTTCACACCCTCGGAAAGCGAGCTGTCCTGAGCACTTCTAGGCCCTGGCTACAATGTAGGAAAGGTGGCTTTGCTGCTCCGGCCTCACTTCGAGGCTGAGAGCTAACCTCTTGGACAGTGCTGGTTTCAAGGCAGCTCTGAGTCCCTGCAGCTTGCTGTTATGCATTCAAGGCTTTTCCTGGGCCCAAATCAAGCTCAAATATTGATTCAGCATCTCTCCTCTAAGATCTCCTAAGCTGTGCTGGGAAAGGACCAGCAAATAAGAAACAGTCACGGATATACCCAGAGAATTATTTTAGGGAAATGAAATGAAGTGTCAGCTGTAAAATGAAATAAATTCTGCTTTTGTTCTGCCCAAGTTCACTGAGAGGAAGGAAGCTGAGGCCATTACCTTTCTTAGAAAACAAAGCAAAGGTGTCTGTCAGTTGTTGCTTTCTCCTGTGTGTGTTGTTCATAGCTGTGTCTGGCCTGGTCACAGGAGAATTATGACACTGGTACCATAAACAGCGCTGATCCGATCCTCCCTCCGAGACTGTGATTCAAATTCAGCAATAGTACTCTAGGGCTTGAAACCATGTATATTTTAGCCCTTAATTGAATGGTAATGGACAGGTCTACCCTGTCACCCTGCGCTACAGATGTGTAATAACCACATGAATAATGCTAACTACTGTTCAACTATGTGACTGCGTTATTTCATGCATTCCTCAAAGCAGATATTACCCCATTTTTTTAGGTTGGGCAATTGAAGTTCAGAGGGTTACAGTTTTGAAACTGACTCTTCTAATTGCTGAAGCTAACTTTCTATCCTAACCTTACACTGAATGACTGTGTAATGAGTTAGTAAGATTAATACGATCCACTTCAATTTCAGGTAGAAACACTGCATCATTTTACTTCAACTGTTTTTATAACCCAGGACAATTTTGCCTTGTTTCTACCTACCTTTGTGGTTTCCACAGAGGTGCTGCCTCTTCCAAGAAGTCCTTTGTGCCTTGTCGTTCAAGTGAGTCAGCATAGCAACTCCTTGATATCCTTGTCATTGCATTAATCTCCTGCTTTGGTAGAGTTCTTTTTTCCCCTGCTACCAAACTATAAGCTCCCTGATGGTAAGGACCTGAGTAGTTGGGTTAAGTAGAGGTTCCTTGTGGCTGTACCATTTTAAATAAAAGAGAGATGATGGATGGCATACTTCATAATTAACAAGACCATATTTTTCAATCACAAGATTCAAGAGGTATTTTTTAAAAAGATTAAACTTCCCTGGAGTGGAGGTTTTGTTTTCATTAATATACTCAGCAAAGCAACTGACATGAAAGAATAAGCAGTGTATATGAATATGACGCACTCAGGAAAAATCCTGCAAATAAAACAACACAACTCAAGAAAACAAAAACAACTGGACACAACAAAACCCAGGAAAAATAAAGGCTATGTAACTAATTACAGGAAAGATTTGAGGAGCTGGAGTAAACTATCTGGCCTGGCTTAGCAGTTTGATCACTCTCAAACAGTTGGTTTAGTTATTGGTTATTGTCTCTAAATAATTTCTCCATTTAGAAACTGGGTATAACAATCAGATATTTTGTGGCTGATTATGAGAATTACTTTTAACACTGTGTGTAAAAATTTAAGCACGATGAATAGCATAAACTTGAGCCACTGAACGGCAGCTAATATTATATATCAGCATAACTCTTTTTCAACAGGTATGCAAGAATGTTGCAATGTGTCTCTCTTGGAAAAAGTTTTACTACTGAAATATGTCCAGAACATTATCAGTCTTATATGTAGGGAAAACATGAAACTCATTTTTTAGGGTAAATTCTAGACATAAGTAAAGTCTTCGTTCACATGCAGAATCAACCAATTACTTGAACATAATGTACTTTACAATTTATATTTTATGATAATTTATATTGTATTTTCTTTCTATACTATAAACTACTCAGGCCAGAAATTCTCTTCAATTCACTTTTTAAAAAAATTTTATTTAAAGATAAAAAAAGCAAAACAAAAATAAGGGTAGAAATAATACAGAATTTCAAAAAACATAAACACAAAGAAATCACTAGGTGATAAATTACATATTGTCATCTTAAAAATAGTTGTTCAAGTTAAAATATTAAAGCATAAAAAGTGAAAATTCAAATAGTGAAAGTGCAAACAGTTCTGTTCAATGATCCAACAAAAACTTAGTAGTATGGTTATTTACCTTACATGAGACATGCATGCAGTTACATACTTTAGAGCACTTTCTTTCCCTTTCTTTTTTACAATAGCAATGATACATTTTGGGTTTTATTACTCCTACAGTTCTTATTACTTTTTACACTAGAGACACAATGTGATATTTACAAATGTGACTCTGATTTATTTCACTTATGAGGATAGTCTCAGTTGCTTCCATTTACCTATAAAGCCCCAAGATCACCCTTCTTATAGCTGAGTAATATTCCACTGTATAAAAATACCACATCATTTTCATCCACTCTGCGGTTGAGGGGCATTTTGGTTGTTTCCAAGATTTAGCTATTACAAGTTGTGCTGCTATGAACATGGGTGCACATATATCACTGTGACTTGACCTTTTCAGTTTTTCTGGGAAAATACCCAGGAGGGGAATAGATGGATTGAATGGAACTTCCAATCCTAGTCTGAGAAAGCTCCACACTGATTTCCATAGTGGTTGCACCAGTCTACACTCCCACCAACAGGGGAGCAGTGTTCCTTTTTTTCCCACAGCCCTGCCAACATTTGTTATCAGTTTGTTTCTTGCTGGCAGCTATTCTTTCTGGAGTGAGATGAAATCTCAGTGCTATTTTAATTTGCATTTTTCTAATGACCAGTGATGGTGAACATTTCCTCATGTATTTATTTGTCATTTGTATATCTTCATCTGAGAACTGTGTGTTCATCTCAGATGCCCATTTTTACAGAGGATCTTTGAATTTGAGGGACTTGATATTTTTCAGTTCTATGTTTCAATTCACTTTTTATGTAACACATTGTCTGGCATATAGTGAGTGTTAGGTTTTTCAGTGTGGGAGAGAAACAAAAGCAGAAGAGGAAAAAAGCCTTTATTGCAGGCACAGGAGGGCTCCAGAAGAATTCAAGATCCCTCTGAGGTCCACAAAAAAAGCCTTGGGGAGTTAATAAGGTTTGACAGGGGGTGGAGTTTGAAGGGGTGGGCAGAATGACATATTGACAGATGACTGGGGAGATGCTGGTGAGCACGTGAAAAGCAGGAATTTCAGTTTGGTCTTGGAAGAAGAACACAGAAAGCAGTATTGGAGGGACATGCTGTCATTTTTCTGGTCCAGCACAATGTTGGGCAGGCACCACGCTGGACGTGACAGAGCTTCATATAGGCAGAACCCATCAGTGGGTGCTTCTCATTTTTAGCACTAACAACTAATTTTAATTTTTTTAAAAATGCCATTATATTTAATGAGTATCTCTCCCTAAAACTATAAGGATCAGAGACAATTAAGATGGAAAAGTAACTTTGCCAACTATCAGAAGTTATCTGATTTGATTACTTTCAGATACCAGGACCTCTGCAAACATACTATTTTTTTGAATACAATAAGCACAACTATTGCTTGTATCTCTATCACTGTTCTGGAAGATCTGTTTCAGGGTGTTTTTAACAGATGGGACTGCAGGGGTCCCATGGGTTGTGCCTCCACTAATCATTGCATCCCCAGTGTCTACCACAAAATTTCCTGCACAGCAGATGTTCACTAATTGCTTATCCTGAATTCCTTGTATCACCATTATGGTGAAAGAAGGGTCATAGGAAAGTCTCAAAGAGCTTTCTGTTTCTCAGAGAAATGTAGGTGTCTCACTGATCTTCTTGATATGTAGTTCTCAGACATCAAAGTACACGAGGATTAGTTATCACATGATTGGAGACAATTGAGAAGGTGGAGGAGACTCAACTGAAGATGCTGATCCTTTAATCCCGAAGGAAAGCATTCCAGGTAACTTAGTTAGTTCCAGGTAACTAAGTTAATGCTGCAGAACTCAGAAAAGAGCTTAGGAGTGTCATGGTTCCCTTGTGGCAGGCATGGCTATCAGAAATCCAGACAGCTGGGGATATAGCTCAGTGGTAGAGCATTTGCCTGGCATGCATAAGGCCCTGAGTTCGACCCCCAGTATAGGAAACAAACAAAGAAACACCCAGAAATCTAGGTAGCAATATGGATATAAGAGTGGCCTACTTATATGGTGTAATCCCTAATAACTGGCTTAGGTATGAGGGAAGGATTCAGCTGCTGGGGGACTAACGGACTACAGCAAAGAGGAATTCCTGTTGGAGGCCCGGCTGTGCTCAGAGAATAAGATAGAGCTTAGAAAGCAGCACTGGCATTGGATGCGTACACTGACAAGCTGTTACTTTCTCTTCATGGCAGACACAGCTCCAGCATCTCCCCACTGCAGCTGGCTCCTGCCTCTTGTGCCGCGTCCATCATGTCCTGTTGCAGGAATCAGCCAAATTGTGAGCAATTGAAGGCATGGACCATGTACCATGACTTTCTCTTTCTTCCATGTCTTTTCTCCCTCCCTCCCTCCCTTCTTTAATTTTTTTCCTCTTTCTTTACTTTTTCCTTTTCTGTTTTTGTATTCCTGTCTCCAGGACATAACTCAGATCCCAGCACATATCTCTTTATTAAATGTTTACTAAATGATAGCATAAGTGAATGGATGGCTATATTTGAGAATGATTTATTTTTTTCACCTCAACTCAAGTTCTGTTTTAGGAAAGAGGTGTTTAAATACCTCTGGTATGAAAGTAGTGCATTTCTATGGACTGGATCATGTCTACACCTGCATATGGAAATTAAGTGGTACCAGCTGTGGGAAAAGGCAAACCAAAAGGGGCTGAGACCAGAAGAGGGAAAACTTTGAATTCAGTTATTGATATCTTAGTATGATTGAATGTATCTTTCCAGTCTTTTTTTAATCAGGAAAGCTTATCAGAAGGGTAAGGAAGGTGAGAAGGTGGTAGAAAATTTTGCATTTATTGCATATTTTGTGGAACTATTTTATTCATATTTCCAAATTTAATACTTATGTGATTATCATAATATAGGTCTATTATTATTCTTTTAGAGATATAGAAATGCAATAATTTACTGAACTTGCCAGGGCTACTCTGAGCAGTATAGAGTCTGAAGGATTTCTTACTTTAATTTGGGACCTGTGGGGCAGAGGAGGAACATTATGAAAGTAGTGGATTTTGGAGTTTGTGTGTAGATGTCCCCCTAAAGTCCCATGTAGTCATAAGTGTGGCTTTTGCAGAAGTGGCTGGATCTACAGTGTGACTGATTCATGATGCAATGCTAGGATTAAGGGTACTAGGATTAGGGATGGGTTATTATTAAATCAGTCCAATGACTGGTTTTGCACCATCTTAATCCCAGTAGGCTAGATAGAATGTAAAAGAGGCAGAAAAAAACCAACTCCCCTTGCTTACTTGGTATCTTCTGCCTGCCCTGAATGGTTTCTCCTCTGCAATGCCTGCCTGTCACGCACCCTGCCTTGGAGCCAGCCAGTGATCGATTGAAGTCCTACAAACTTTGAGGTACATAAATCTTTCCTCACTTAACTTGGGGGTTTCAGGTATTTTGTCCCAGAAGTAAGAAAAGCTCTCTGGAGAGAGAGAGAGAGAGAGAGAGAGAGAGAGAGAGAGAGAGAGAGAGAGAGAGAGAGAGAGAGAGAGAGAGAGAGAGAGAGAGAGAGAGAGAGAGAGAGAGAGAGAGAGAGAGAGAGAGAGAGAGAGAGAGAGAGAGAGAGAGAGAGAGAGAGAGAGAGAGAGAGAGAGAGAGAGAGAGAGAGAGAGAGAGAGAGAGAG